>JAPZAG010003423.1:0-10695 GCA_027475135.1 Bactrocera correcta | reverse complement strand
AACGTAATGAAGGTGATATAAAGCCATGGCGGTATAACGGCAAAGCATTTAGAAGAATTACGTTATCTTATATTTACGTATAAAGTCGATTTTCTTGTATATACGCATTTAGCAATCGATATCGACATGCTTCAAATCATTAGTTTAACATATTTAAGTTAATTAAACATCTTTATTTTGCTGAAGTCTACAAAAGCCTTAACGGCATAACGGCAGTGCATTTAGAAGAATTACGTAATCTTATATTTAGGTATAAAGTCGATTTTCGTGTATATACTCATTTAGCAATTGATATCGAAATGCTTCAAATCATTAGTTTAATATATTAAAGTCAATAAAGCTTCTTTAACGCACTGAAGTTAACATAAAGCCTTAACGGTATAACTGCAGTGCATTTAGAAGAATTCCGTATTCTTATATTTAGGTACAAAGTCAATTTTCTTGTATTTACATATTTAGCAATCGATATCGAAATGCTTCAAATCATTAGTTTAACATATTCAAGTTAATTAACCCTCTCTGTCTTACTGAAGTCTACATAAAGCCTTAACAGCATAACGGCAGTGCATTTAGAAGAATTACGTTATCTTATATTTAGGTATAAATTTGATTTTCTTGTATTTACACATTTAGCAAGCGATATCGAAATGCTTCAAATCATTAGTTTAACATATTTAGGTTAATTAACCTTCTTTAACGTATTGAAGTTGATATAAAGCCATGCCGGCATAACGGCAGTGCATTTAGAAGAAGTCCGTAGTCTTATATTTAGGTATAAAGTCGGTTTTCTTGTATAAACACATTTAGCAATCGATAACGAAATGCTTCAAATCATTAGTTTAACATATTTAAGTTAATTAACCTTCTTTATCTTACTTAAGTTTACATAAAGCCATAACGGTATAACGGCAGTGCATTTGGATGAATTCCGTAATCTTATATTAGGGTAAAAAGTCGATTTTGTTGTATGTACACATTTAGCAAGAGATATCGAAATGCTTCAAATCATTAGTTTAACATATTTAAGTTAATTAACCTTCTTTAACGTACTGAAGTTGATATAAAGCCAAGGCGGCATAACGGCAGTGCATTTAGAAGAAGTCCGTAGTCTTACATTTAGGTATAAAGTCGGTTTTCTTGTATATACACATTTAGCAATCGATAACGAAACTCTTCAAATCATTAGTTTTACATATTTAAGTTAATTAACCTTCTTTATCTTACTGAAGTTTACATAACGCCATAACGGTATAACGGCAATGCATTTGGATGAATTCCGTAAACTTATATTAAGGTAAAAAGTCGATTTTGTTGTATATACGCATTTAGCAATCGATATCGAAATGCTTCATCTGATAAGTTTAACATATTTAAGTTAATAAACCGTCTTTAACGATCTGAAGTTGGCATATAGCCATGGCGGCATAACGGCAGTGCATGTAGAAGAATTCCGTAATCTCACATTTAGGTATAAAGTCGATTTTCTTGTATATACGCATTTAGCTATCGATATCGAGATGCTTCAAATCATTAGTTTAACATATTAAGATAATAAACGCTTTTTAGCTTACTCAAGTCTACATAAAGCCTTAACGGTATAACGCCAGTGCATTTAGAATAATTCCGTAAAGTTATAATTTTATTTTTAGGTATAAAGTCGATTTTCTTTTATTTACACATTTAGCAATCGATATCGAAATGCTCCAAACCATTAGTTTAACATATTTAAAATAATTAACCTTCTTTAACGTATTGAAGGTGATATAAAGCCATGGCGGCATAACGGCAGTACATGTGGAAGAATTCCGTAATTTTATATTTAGGTATAAAGTCGATTTTCTTGTATATATATATTTCGCAATCGATATCGAAATGTTTCAGATAACTGGTTTAACATATTTAAGTTAATAAACCTCCTTTAGCGAACTGAAGTTGACATATTTAGGTATAAAGTCAATTTTGTTGTACATACACATTTAGCAATCGATATCGAAATGCTTCAAATCATTAGTTTAACATATTTAAGTTAATTAACCTTCTTTAACGTAATATAGGTGATATAAAGCCATGGCTGCATAACGACAGTGCATGTAGAAGAATTTCGTAATCTTATATTTAGGTATATAGTCGATTTTCTTATATTTACACATTTAGCGATCGATATCCAAAATCTTCAAATCACTAGTTTAACATATTTAAGTTAATTAACTTTCTTCAACGTAATGAAGGTGATATAAAGCCAGGGCGGCATAACGACAGTGCATTTAGAAGAATTCCCTAATCTTATATTAAGGTACAAAGTTGATTTTGTTGTATATACAAATTCAGCAATCGATATCGAAATACTTCAAATCATTAGTTTAACATATTTAAGTTAATTAACCTTCTTTAACGTACTGAAATTTATATAAAGCCATAACGGCATAACGACAGTGCATTTAGAAGAATTCCGTTATCTTATATTTAGGTATAAAGTCGATTTTCTTGTATATATACATATAGCAATCGATATCGAAACGCTTCAAATCATTAGCTTAACATATTTAAGTTAATTAACCTTCTTTAACGTGTTGAAGTTAATATAAAGCCATGGCGGCATAACGGCAGTGCATTTAGAAGAATTCCGTAATTTTATATTTAGGTATAAAGTCGAGTTTCTTGTATATAAACTTTTAGCAATCGATAACGAAATGCTTCAAGTCATTGTTTAACATATTTAAGTTAATTAACCTTCTTAATCTTACTAAAGTTTACATAAAGCCATAACGGTATAACGGCAGTGCACTTGGAAGAATTCCGTAATCTTATATTTAGGTATAAAGTCGATTTTCTTGTATATACTCATTTTGCAATCGATATCGAAATGCTTTAAATCATTAGTTTAACATATTTAAGTTAATAAAGTTTTTTAGAAGAACTCCGTTAGCTTATACTAAGGTATAAAGTCGATTTTCTTGTATATACACATTTAGCAATCGATACCGAAATGATTCAAATCATTAGTTTAACATATTTAAGTTAATTAACCTTCTTTAACGTACTGAAGTTGACATAAAGCCATGGCGGCATAACGGCAGTGCATTTAGAAGAATTCCGTTATCTAATATTTAGGTATAAAGTCGATTTTGTTGTATATATACATATCGCAATCGATATCGAAATGCTTCAAATCATTAGTTTAACATATTTAAGTTAATTAACTTTTTTAACGTATTGAAGTTGATATAAAGCCATGGCGGCATAACGGCAGTTCATTTAGAAGAATTCCGTAATCTTATATTTAGGCATAGAGTCAATTTTTTTGTATAAATATACACATTAAACAATCGATATCGAAATGCTTCAAGTCAATAGTTTAACATATTTAAGTTAATTAACCTCCTTTAACGTATTGAAGTTGATATAAAGCCATGGCGGCATAACGACAGTACATTTGGAAGAATTCCGTAAACTTATGTTTAGGTATAAATTCGATTTTCTTGTATATACACATTTAGCAAGCGATATCGAAATGCTTCAAATCATTAGTTTAGCATATTTAAGTTAATAAACCTTCTTTAACGAACTGAAGTTAACATAAAGCCATAACGGCATAACGGCAGTGCATTTAGAAGAATTCCGTTATCTTATATTTAGGTATAAAGTCGATTTTCTTGTATATTACATTTAGCAATCGATATCGAAATGCTTCAAATCATTAGTTTAACATATTTAAATTCGTTAATCTTCTTTAACGTAATGAATGTGATATAAAGCCATGGCGGCATAACTACAGTACATTTGGAAGAATTCCGTAATTTTATATTTATGTATAAAGTCGATTTTCTTGTATATACACATTTAGCAATCGATATCGAAATGCTCCAAATCATTACTTAAACATATTTAAGTTAATAAACCTTCTTTAACGAACGAAAGTTGGCATAAAGCCATGGCGACATAACGGCAGTGCATTTAGAAGAATTCCGTAATCTTATATTTAGGTATATAGTCGATTTTCTTGTATTTACACATTAAGCAATCGATATCGAAATGCTTCATATAACTGGTTTGGCATATTTAGGTTAATTAGCCCCATCTATCTTACTGAAGTTTACATAAAGCCCTAACGGCATAACGGTAGTATGTTTGGCTGAATTCTGTAATCTTTTATTTAGGTATAAAATCGATTTTCTTGTACATACACATTTAGCAATCAATATCGAAATGCTTCAAATCATTTGTTTAGCATATTTAAGTAAATTATCCTTCTTTAACATACTGAAATTTATATAAAGCCATAACGGCATAACGGCAGTGTATTTCGAAGAATTCCGTAATCTTATATTTAGATATAAAGCCGAATTTGTTGTATATGCGCATTTAGCAATCGATATCGAAATTCTTCAATTCATTAGTTTAACATATTTAAAATAATTAACCTTCTTTAACGTAATGAAGGTGATATAAAGCCATGGCGGCCTAACGACAGTGCATTTAGAAGAATTCCGTAATCTTATATTAAGGTATAAATTCGATTTTGTTGTATATACGCATTTAGCAATCGATATCGAAATGCTTCAAATAACTGGTTTAGCATATTTAGGTTAATTAACCTTCTTTATCTTACTGAAGTTCACATAAAGCCTTAACGGTATAACTGCAGTGCATTTAGAAGAATTCCTTAATCTTATATTTAAGTATAAAGTCGATTTTGTTGTATATACTCATTTAGCATCCGATATCGAAATGCTTCAAATCATTAGTTTAATATATTTAAGTTAATAAAGCTTCTTTAACGCACTGAAGTTAACATAAAGCCACGGCGGCATAACGGCAGTGCATGTAGAAGAATTCCGTAATCTTATAATTAGGTATAAAGTCGATTTTGTTGTATATACACATTTAGCAATCGATATCGAAATTCTTCAAATCATTAGTTTAACATATTTAAAATAATTAACCTTCTTTAACGTAATGAAGGTGATATAAAGCCATGGCGGTATAACGGCAGTGCATTTAGAAGAATTACGTTATCTTATATTTACGTATAAAGTCGATTTTCTTGTATATACGCATTTAGCAATCGAAATCGACATGCTTCAAATCATTCGTTTAACATATTAAAGTTAATATACCTACTTAACGCACTGAAGTCTTCATAAAGCCTTAACGGTATAACTGCAGTGCATGTAGAAGAATTCCGTAATCTTATATTTAGGTATAAAGTCGGTTTTATTGTATATACTCATTTAGCAATCGATATCGAAATGCCTCAAATCATTAGTTTAATATATTTAAGTTAATAAAGCTTCTTTAACGCACTGAAGTTAACATAAAGCCATGGCGGCATAACGGCAGTGCATGTAGAAGAATTCCGTAATCTTATATTTAAGTATAAAGTCGATTTTGTTGTATATACACATTTGGCAATCGATATCGTAATGCTTCAAATCATTAGTTTACTATATTTAAGTTAATTAAACATCTTTATTTTGCTGAAGTCTACAAAAGCCTTAACGGCATAACGGCGGTGCATTTAGAAGAATTACGTAATCTTATATTTAGGTATAAAGTCGACTTTCGTGTATATACTCATTTAGCAATCGATACCGAAATGCTTCAAATCATTAGCTTAATATATTAAAGTCAATAAAACTTCTTTAACGCACTGAAGTTAACATAAAGCCTTAACGGTATAACTGCAGTGCATTTAGAAGAATTCCCTAATCTTATATTTAGGTACAAAGTCAATTTTCTTGTATTTACATATTTAGCAATCGATATCGAAATGCTTCAAATCATTAGTTTAACATATTCAAGTTAATTAACCCTCTCTGTCTAACTGAAGTCTACATAAAGCCTTAACGGCATAACGACAGTGCATTTGGATGAATTCCGTAATCTTATATTAAGGTAAAAAGTCGATTTTGTTGTATATACACATTTAGCAATCGATATCGAAATGCTTCATCTCATTAGTTTAACATATTTAAGTTAATTAACCTTCTTTAACGATCTGAAGTTGGCATATAGCCATGGCGGCATAACGGCAGTGCATGTAGAAGAATTCCGTAATCTCATATTTAGGTTTAAAGTCGATTTTCTTGTATATACGCATTTAGCTATCGATATCGAAATGCTTCAAATCATTAGTTTAACATATTAAGATAATAAAAACTTTTTAGCTTACTGAAGTCTACATAAAGCCTTAACGGTATAACGCCAGTGCATTTAGAAGAATTCCGTAAAGTTATAATTTTATTTTTAGGTATAAAGTCGAGTTTCTTGTATATACACATTTTGCAATCGATATCGAAATGCTTCAAATCATTAGTTTAACATATTTAAGTTAACTAACCTTCTTTAACGTATTGAAGTTGATACAAAGCCATGGCGGCTTAACGACAGTACATTTGGAAGAATTCCCTAATCTTATATTTAGGTATAAAGTCGATTTTCTTGTATATATATATTTCGCAATCGATATCGAAATGCTTCAGATAACTGGTTTAACATATTTAAGTTAATAAACCTTCTTAAACGCACTGAAGTCTACATAAAGCCTTAACGGTATAACTGCACTGCATTTAAAAGAACTCCGTTATCTTATATTTAGGTATAAATTCGACTTTCTTGTATATACTCATTTAGCAAGCGATATCGAAATGCTTCAAATCATTATTTTAACATATTTAAGTTAATTAACCTTCTTTAACGTATTGAAGTTGATATAGAGCCATAACGACAGTATATTTGGAAGAATTCCGTAATCTTATGTTTAGGTATAAATTCGATTTCTTGTAAATACACATTTAGCAAGCGATATCGAAATGCTTCAAATCATTAGTTTAACATATTTAAGTTAATTAACCTTCTTTAACGTATTAAAGTTGATATAAAGCCGTAACGGCAGTGCATTTGGAAGAATTCCGTAATCTTATATTTAGGTATAAAGTCGAGTTTCTTGTATATACACATTTTGCAATCGATATCGAAATGCTTCAAATCATTAGTTTAACATATTTAAGTTAATTAACCTTCTTTAACGTATTAAAGTTGATATAAAGCCGTAACGGCAGTGCATTTGGAAGAATTCCGTAATCTTATATTTAGGTATAAAGTCGATTTTGTTGTACATACACATTTAGCAATCGATATCGAAATGCTTCAAATCATTAGTTTAACAAACGAGGGCTGTCTGATAAATAACCGACGTAACCATCATGCACACGACTTTTTCACAATGTTTTTTTTATTTTTCTACATAGTCTCCTTGTAACTCCACACACTTCTCCCAGCGATGCTCCCATCTCTGCAACCCTTCCAAATAGTACTTGGCGTCTTTGTCTGCAAAATACGAGTTCACGAAAGAGATTGCCTCCTCATTTGACGAAAATCTCTGGCCGCCGAGCGCAGTTTTAATTTGAGGAAACAAAAAAAGTCGCTTGGTTCTAGATCCGGTGAATAAGGTGGATGGTCAAGCAGTTCGAACCGCAATTCGTGGACTTTCGTCATGGCGACTGTTGAGGTGTGAGATGGTGCGTTGTCTTGGTGAAACAAGACTTTCTTTTTTTGCAAATGTGTATGATTTTTCGAAATTTCTTCCTTTAGCTTGTCCAATAATGATGCGTAGTATGCTCCTGTTATAGTTTTTCCTTTTTCAAGATAGCCAATAAATATAATTCCATGGCTGTCCCAAAAAACACTCGCCATCACTTTCCCAGCCGAATACACAGCTTTAGGTTTTTTTGGGGCCGGTTCCCCCTTTTCAATCCACTGCTTAGATTGGATTTTTGTTTCGAGCGTATAATGATGAATCCAAGTTTCGTCTACAGTTAACAATCGGCGCCAAAACTTGGTCGTATTGCCTCTAAACTGAGCCAACAGTGCGCTGGAAATGTTCATGCGCGCACGTTTGTGGTCTAGCGTAAGCAACCGCGGCACCCAACGCGCGGACAGCTTTCTCATGCCCAAATCTGGGTTTAGTATGTGACAAACACGTTCTTTTGACATCTTCATAATCTCAGCTATTTCCTTAACTTTAATCCGGCGGTCGTCTAATACCAATTGATGAACTTTAGCGATGTTATCGTTAGTGGTTACAGCTTTTGGACGCCCAGGACGTTCATCATCTTCCAAACTTCTGCGACCACGTTTAAATTCATCTGCCTAAAATTTTATGGTGATAAACGATGGTGCAGAGTCACCGTACACAGAGTCCAACTCATCTTTGATTTTTGAAAGCGTATTGCCATTCAAAAATAAAAATTTAATTACAGCTCGATATTCAATCTTTTCCATTTTGGGGAAATCACCGAAATAGACTCAAAAAACGACTGTCAACAGATAATTGCGCAAGATAAATTTCCGAAATTTTGGCTAGTAGAAATTATGATATGCACAGTTTGAAGTAGAAACTTTTTTCAGAGGTACCGCTAGCTTTACGTTGAGGTGGGTTATTTATCAGACAGCCCTCGTATTTAAGTTAATTAACGCTCCTTGTCTTACTGAAGCTATGAATTCGATTTTCTTGTATATACACATTTAGCAATCGATATCGAAATGCTTCAAATCATCAGTGTAACATATTTAAGTTAATTAACCTTTTTATCTTACTGAAGTTTACATAAAGCCATAATGGCATAACGGCAGTATATATTTGGGTGAATTCCGTAATCTTTTACTTTGGTATAAAATTGATTTTCTTGTACATACACATTTAGCAATCGATATTGAAATGCTTCAAATCATTAGTTTAGCATATTTAAGTAAATTAAACTTCTTTAACGTACTGAAATTTATATAAAGCCTTAACGGTATAACTGCAGTGTAATTAGAAGAATTTCGTAATCTTCTATTTAGGTAAAGAGTCGATTTTCTTGTATATACACATTTAGCAATCGATATCGAAATGCTTCAAATCATTAGTTTAACATATTTAAGTTAATTAACCCTCTTTATCTTACTGAAGTCTACAAAAGCCTTAACGGCATAACGACAGTGCATTTAGAAGAATTCCGTAATCTTATACTTAGGTATAAAGTCGATTTTCTTGTATTTACATATTTAGCAATCGATATCGAAATGCTTCAAATAACTGGATTAGCATATTTAGGTTAATTGACCTTCTTTATCTTACCGAAGTTTACATAACGGCATAACGGCAGTATATTTGGGTGAATTCCGTAATCTTTTATTTAGGTATAAAATCGATTTTCTTGTATATACACATTAAGCAATCGATATCGAAATGCTTCAAATCATGAGTTTAGCATATTTAAGTAAATTAACCTTCTTTAACGTACTGAAATTTACATAAAGCCCTAACGGTATAACTGCAGTGTAATTAGAAGAATTTCGTAATCTTCCATATAGGGATAAAGTCGATGTTCTTGTATGTATATACACATTAAGCAATCGATATCGAAATGCTTCAAATCATTAGTTTAACATATTTAAATTTATTAACCCTCTCTATCTTACTGAAGTCTGCATAAGGCCTTAACGGCATAACGGCAGGGCATTTAGAAGAATTCCGATATCTTATATTTAGGTATAAAGTCGATTTTCTTATATATATACATATAGCAATCGATAGCGAAATGCTTCAAATCATTAGTTTAAGATATTTAAGTTAATTAACCTTCTTTAACGTATTGAAGTTAATATAAAGCCATGGCGTCATAACGGCAGTGCATTTACAAGAATTCCGTAATTTTATATTTAGGTATAAAGTCGATTTTCTTGTATATACACTTTTAGCAATCGATAACGAAATGCTTCAAGTCATTAGTTTAACTTATTTAAGTTAATTAACCTTCTTTATCTTACTGAAGTTTACATAAAGCCATAACGGTAGTGCACTTGGAAGAATTCCGTAATCTTATATTTAGGTATAAAGTCGATTTTCTTGTATATATGCATTAAAAAATCGATATCGAAATGCTTCAAATCATTAGTTTAACATATTTAAGTTAATTAACCACCTTTAACGTATTGAAGTTGATATAAAGCTATGGCGGCATAACGGCAGTTCATTTAGAAGAATTCCGTAATCTTATATTTAGGTATAAAGTCGATTTTCTTGTATTTACACATTTAGCAATCGATATCGAAAATCTTCAAATCATTAGTTTAACATATTTAAGTAAGTTAACCTTCTTTAACGTAATGAAGGTGATATAAAGCCATGGCGGCATAACGACAGTGCATTTAGAAGAATTCCGTTATCTTATATTTAGGTATAAAGTCGATTTTGTTGTTTTTACACATTTAGCAATCGATAACGAAATGCTTCAAATCATTAGTTTAACATATTTAATTAAGTTAACCTTCCTTAACGTAATGAAGGTGATATAAAGCCATGGCGGCGTAAAGACAGTGCATTTAGAAGAATTCCGTTATCCTATATTTAGGTATAAAGTCGATTTTCTTGTATATACGCATTTAGCAATCGATATCGAAATGCTTCAAAGCATTAGGTTAACATATTTAAGTTAATTAACCTTCTTTAACGTATTGAAGTTGATATAAAACCATAGCGGCGTAACGACAGTACATTTGGAAGAATTCCGCAGTCTTATATTTAGGTATAAAGTCAATTTTCTTGTATATAAACATTTAGCAATCGATAACGAAATACTTTAAATCATTAGTTTAACATATCTAAGTTAATTAACCTTCTTTAGCTATCTGAAGGTGGCATATAGCCAT
>JAPZAG010003422.1:0-10698 GCA_027475135.1 Bactrocera correcta | reverse complement strand
CGATATCGATTGCTAAATGGTATTACAAAAAATCGACTTTTTACCTTAATATAAGATTACGGAATTCATCCAAATGCACTGCCGTTATACCGTTATGGCTTTATGTAAACTTCAGTAAGATAAAGAAGGTTAGTTAACTAAAATATGTTAAACTAATGATTTGAAGCATTTCGATATCGATTGCTAAATGTGTATATGCAAGAAAATCGACTTTATACCTAAATATAAGATTACGGAATTCTTCTACATGCACTGCCGTTATGCCGTCATGGCTATATGCAAACTTCTGTTCGTTAAAGAAGATTAATTAACTTAAATATGTTAAACTAATGATTTGAAGCATTTCGATATCGATTGCTAAATGTGTATATATAAGAAAATCGACTTTATACATAAATATAAGATTACGGAATTTTTATAAATGCACTGCCGTTATGCCGCCAAGGTTTTAAGCCAACTTGCGTTCGTTAAAGAAGGCTTATTAACTTAAATATGTTAAACTAATGATTTGAAGCATTTCGATATCGATTGCTAAATGTGTATATGAAAGGAAAATCGACTTTATACATTAATATAAGATAACGGAATTATTCTAAATGCACTGCCGTTATGCCGTTATGGATTTATGTTCAGTTCGTAAAGAAGGTTATTAACTTAAATATGTTAAACCAGTTATTTGAAGCATTTCGATATCGATAGCTATATGTTTATATAAAAGAAAATCGAATTTATACTAAACATAAGATTACGGAATACTTCCAAATGTACTGTCGTTATGCCGCCATGGCTTTATATCACCTTCATTACGTTAAAGAAGGCTAATTAACTTAAAGTTGTTAAACTAATGATTTACAGCATCTCGATATCGATTGCTAAATGTGTATATACAAGAAAATCGACTTTATACCTAAATATAACCTAACGGAATTCTTCTACATGTACTGCCATTATGCCGCCATGGCTTTATGCACACCTCAGTTCGTTAAAGAAGGTTTATTAACTTAAATATGTTAAACTAATGAGTTGAAGCATCTCGATATCGATTGCGAAATACATATATACAAGAAAATCGACTTTATACCTAAATATAAGAGTACGGAATTCTTCCAAATGTACTGTCGTTATGCCGTTATGGCTTTATGTTAACTTCAATACGTTAAAGAAGGTTAATTAACTTAAATATGTTAAACTAACGATTTAAACGCATTTCGATATCGCTTGCTAAATGTGTATATACAAGAAAATCGAATTTATACCTAAATATAAGATTAGGGTAATTCTTCTACATGCACTGCCGTTATGCCGCCATGGCTTTATGTTAACTTCAGTGCGTTAAAAAAGGGTTTAAATTAACTTAAATATGTTAAACTAATGATTTGAAGCATTTCGATATCGATTGCTAAATGTGTATATACAAGAAAATCGACTTTTTACCTAAATATAGGATTACGGAATTCTTCTAAATGCACTCCCTGTTATGCCGCCATTGCTTTATCCCAACTTCAGTTCGTTAAAGAAGGTTTATTAACTTAAATATTTTAAACTAATGATTTGAAGCATTTCGATATCGATTGCAAATATGTATATATACAATAAAATCGACTTTATACCTAAATATAAGATTACGGAATTCTTCAAACATGCACTGCCGTTATGCCGCCATGGCTTTATGTTAACTTCAGTGCGTTAAAGAAGGTTTATTAACTTAAATATGTTAAACTAATGATTTGAAGCATTTCGATATCGATTGCTAAATGTGTATATACAAAAAAAGTCAAACTTTATACCTAAATATAAGTTTACGGAATTCTTCGAAATACACTGCCTTTATGCCGTTATGGCTTTATATCACCTTCATTACGTTAAAGAAGGTTAATTAACTTAAATATTTTAAAACCCTTATTTGAAGCATTTCGATATCGATTGCTTAATGTGTATATACAACAAAATCGACTTTATACCTAAATATAGATTACGGAATTCTTCTAAATGCACTGCTGTTATGCCGCCATTGCTTTATGCCAACTTCAGTTCGTTAAAGGAGGTTTATTAACTTCCATATGTTAAACTAATGAGTTGAAGCATCTCGATATCGATTGCTAATATGTATATACAACAAAATCGACTTTATACCTAAATATAAGATTTCGGAATTCTTCTACATACACTGCCATTATGCCGCCATGGCTTTATGTTAACTACAGTGCGTTAAAGAAGCTTTATTAACTCAAATATATTAAACTAATGATTTGAAGCATTTCTATATCGATTGCTAAATGAGTATATACAAGAAAGTCGACTTTATACCTAAATATAAGATTACGGAATTCATCGAAATATACTCCCTTTATGCCGTTATGGCTCTATATCACCTTCATTACGTTAAAGAAGGTTAATTAACTTAAATATGTTAAACTAATGATTTGAAGATTTTCGATATCGATTGATAAATGTGTAAATACAAGAAAGTCGACTTTATACCTAAATATAAGATTACGGAATTCATCGAAATACACTCCCGTTATGCCGTTATGGCTTTATATCACCTTCATTACGTTAAAGAAGCTTTACTAACTTAAATATATTAAACTTATGATTTGAAGCATTTCGATGTCGATTGCTAAATGAGTATATACAAGAAAGTCGACTTTATATCTAAATACAAGATTACGAAATTCATCGAAATACACTCCCGTTACGCCGCTATGGCTTTATGTAAATTTCAGTTCGCTAAAGAAGGTTAATTTACTTAAATATGCTAAACTAATGATTTGAAGCATTTCGATATCGATTGCTAAATGTGTATGTACAAGAAAATCGATTTTATACCTAAGTAAAAGATTACGGAATTCACCCAAATATACTGCCGTTATGTCGTTATGGCTTTATATAAATTTCAGTACGTTAAAGAAGGTTTATTAACTTAAATATGTTAAACTAATGATTTGAAGCATTTCGATATCGATTGCTAAATGTGTATATACAAGAAAATCGACTTTATACCGAAATATAAGATTACGGAATTCTTCTAAATGCACTGCCGTTATGCCGTTATGGCTTCATTTTAACTTCAGTTCGTTTAAGAAGGTTTATTAACTTAGATATGTTACACCAGTTATTTGAAGCATTTTGAAATCGATTGCTTAATGCATATATATAAGAAAATCGACTTTCTACCTAAATATAAGTTTACGGAATTCTTGCAAATGTACTGTCGCTATGCCGCCAGGGCTTTTTATCAACTTCAATATGTTATAGAAGGATAATTAACTTAAATATGTTAAACTAATGTTTTGAAGATTTTCGAAATCGATTGCTAAATGCATATATACAAAAAAATCGACTTTATACCTAAATATAAGATTACGGAATTCTTCAAATGCACTGCCGTTATGCCGTTAAGGCTTTATGTACAATTCAGTAAGATAAAGAGGGTTAATTAACTTAAATATGTTAAACTAATGATTTAAAGATTTTCGAAATCGATTGCTAAATGCATATATACAACAAATTCGACTTAATACTTAAATATAAGATTACGGATTTCTTCTACATGCACTGCCGTTATGCCGCCATGGCTTTGTGTTATCTTCGGTTTAAAGTAGGTTTTTTAACTTAAATATGTCAAACTAATGATGTGAAGCATTTCGATATCGATTGCCAAATGAGTATATACAAGAAAATCGACTTTATACCTAAATATAAGATTACGGAATTCTTCTACTTGCATCGCCGTTATGCCGTTAAGGCGTTTGAAGACTTCGGTAAGACAAAGAGGGTTAATTAACTTTAATATGTTAAACTAATGAGTTGAGGCGTTTTGATATCGATTGCTATATGTGTATATACAAGAAAATCGACTTTATACCTGAATATAAGATTACGGAATTCTTTTAAATGCACTGCCGTTATGCAGTTATGGCTTCATGTTAACTTCTGTTCGTTAAAGAAGGTTTATTGACTTAAGTATGTTAAACTAATGATTTGAAGATTTTCGAAATCGATTGCTATATTCATATATACAAGAAAATCTTCTTTATACCTAAATATAAGATTACGGAATTCTTCCAAATGTACTGCCGTTATTCCACCATGGCCTTATATCAACTTCAATATGTTAAAGAAGGTTAATTAACTTAAATATGTTAAACTAATGATTTGAGGCATTTCGATATCGATTGCTAAATGTGTATATAAAACAAGATCGACTTTATACCTAAATATAAGATAACGAAATTCCCACAAATGCACTGCCGTTATACCGTTATGGCTTTATGTGAACTTCAGTAAGATAAATAAGGTTAATTAACTTAAATATGTTAAACTAATGATTTGAAGCATTTCGATATGTATAGCTAAATGTGTATATACAAGAAAATCGACCTTATACCTCATATAAGATTACGGAATTCTTCTAAATGCACTGCCGTTATGCCGCCATGGCTTTAAGCCAACTTCCGTTCGTTAAAGAAGGTTTATTAACTTAAATATGTTAAAGTAATGATTTGAAGCATTTCGATATCGAGCCTTAACGGTATAACGGCAGTGCATTTAGAAGAATTCCGTGATGTTATAATTTTATATTTAGGTATAAAGTCGATTTTCTTATATTTACACATTTAGCAGTCGATATCGAAATGCTTCAAACCATAAGTTTAACATATTTAAGTTAATAAACCTTCTTTAACTTATTGAAGTTGATACAAAGCCATGGCGGCTTAACGACAGTACATTTGGAAGAATTCCCTAATCTTATATTTACGTATAAATTCGATTTTGTTGTATATACGCATTTAGCAATCGATATCGAAATGCTTCAAATAATTGGTTTAGCATATTTAGGTTAATTAACCTTCTTTATCTTACTGAAGTTTACATAAAGCCATAACGGCATAACGGCATTATATTTGGGTGAATTCCGTAAGCTTTTATTTAGGTATAAAATCGATTTTCTTGTACATACACATTTAGCAATCGATATCGAAATGCTTCAAATCATTAGTTTAACATATTTAAGTTAATTAACCTTCTTTACCGTAATGAATGTTATATAAAGCCATGGCGGCATAACGACAGTGCATGTAGAAGAATTCCGTAATCTTATATTTAGGTATATAGTCGATTTTCTTGTATTTACACATTTAGCAATCGATATCGAAAATCTTCAAATCATTAATTTAACATATTTAAGTTAATTAACCTTCTTTAACGTAATGAAGGTGATATAAAGCCATGGCGGCATAACGACAGTGCATTTAGAAGAATTCCGTAATCTTATATTTAGGTATAAAGTCGATTTTCTTGTATATACACATTAAGCAATCGATATCGAAATGCTCAAATCATTAGTTTAACATATTTGAGTAAACTAACCTTCTTTAACGTACTGAAATTTATATAAAGCCATAACAGCATAGCGGCAGTGCATTTAGAAGAATTACGTTATCTTATATTTAGGTATAAAGTCGATTTTCTTGTATATACGCATACAGCAATCGATATCGACATGCTTCAAATCATTAGTGTAACATATTTAAGTTAATAAACCTTCTTTAACGCACTGAAGTCTTCATAAAGCCTTAACGGTATAACTGCAGTGCATTTAGAAGAATTCCGTAATGTTATAATTTTATGTTTAGGTATAAATTCGATTTTGTTGTATATACGCATTTAGCAGTCGATATCGAAATGCTCCAAACCATAAGTTTAACATATTTAAAATAACTAACCTTCTTTAACGTATTGATGTTGATACAAAGCCATGGCGGCTTAACGACAGTACATTTGGAAGAATTCCCTAATCTTATATTTAGAAGAATTACGTAATCATATATTTAGGTATCAAGTCGATTTTCGTGCATATACTCATTAAGCAATCGATATCGAAATGCTTCAAATCATTAGTGTGATATATTAAAGTTAATAAAGCTTCTTTAACGCACTGAAGTTAACATAAAGCCATGGCGGCATAACGGCAGTGCATGTAGAAGAATTCCGTAATCTTATATTTAGGTATAAAGTCGATTTTCTTGTATATACACATTTAGCAATCGATATCGAAATGCTTCAAATCATTAGTTTAACATATTTAAGTTAATAAACCTTTTTTAACGAACTGAAGTTAACATAAAGCCTTAACGGCATAACGGCAGTGCATTTAGAAGAATTCCGTTATCTTATATTTAGGTATAAATTTGATTTTCTTGTATGTACACATTTAGCAAGCGATATCGAAATGCGTCAAATCGTTAGTTTAACATATTTAAATTAATTAACCTTCTTTAACGTATTGAAGTTGATATAAAGCCATGGCGGCATAACGACAGTACATTTGGAAGAATTCCGTAATCTTATGTTTAGGTATAAATTCGATTTTCTTGTATATACGCATTTAGCAATCGATATCGAAATGCTTCAAATCATTAGTTTAACATACTAAGTTAATAAACATTTTTTAGATTACTGAAGTCTACATAAAGCCTTAACGGTATAACGGCAGTGCATTTAGAAGAATTCCGTGATGTTATAATTTTATATTTAGGTATAAAGTCGATTTTCTTATATTTACACATTTAGCAGTCGATATCGAAATGCTTCAAACCATAAGTTTAACATATTTAAAATAACTAACCTTCTTTAACGTATTGAAGTTGATACAAAGCCATGGCGGCTTAACGACAGTACATTTGGAAGAATTCCCTAATCTTATATTTACGTATAAATTCGATTTTGTTGTATATACGCATTTAGCAATCGATAACGAAATGCTTAAAATCATTAGTTTAACATATTTAGGTTAATTAACCTTCTTTAACATATTGAAGTTGATATAAAGCCATGGCGGCATAACGACAGTACATTTGGAAGAATTCCGTAATCTTATGTTTAGGTATAAATTCGATTTTCTTGTATATACGCATTTAGCAATCGATATCGAAATGCTTCAAATAATTGGTTTAGCATATTTAGGTTAATTAACCTTCTTTATCTTACTGAAGTTTACATAAAGCCATAACGGCATAACGGCATTATATTTGGGTGAATTCCGTAAGCTTTTATTTAGGTATAAAATCGATTTTCTTGTACATACACATTTAGCAATCGATATCGAAATGCTTCAAATCATTAGTTTAACATATTTAAGTTAATTAACCTTCTTTACCGTAATGAATGTTATATAAAGCCATGGCGGCATAACGGCAGTACATGTGGAAGAATTCCATAATCTTATATTTAGGTATAAAGTCGATTTTCTGTATATACGCATACAGCAATCGATATCGAAATTCTTCAAATCATTAGTTTAACATATTTAAAATAATTAACCTTATTTAACGTAATGAAGGTGATATAAAGCCATGGCGGCATAACGGCAGTGCATGTAGAAGAATTCCGTAATCTTATATTTAGGTATAAAGTCGATTTTCTTGCATATACACATTTAGCAATCGATATCGAAATGCTCAAATCATTAGTTTAACTTATTTGAGTAAACTAACCTTCTTTAACGTACTGAAATTTATATAAAGCCATAACAGCATAGCGGCAGTGCATTTAGAAGAATTACGTTATCTTATATTTAGATATAAAGTCGATTTTCTTGTATATACGCATACAGCAATCGATATCGACATGCTTCAAATCATTAGTGTAACATATTTAAGTTAATAAACCTTCTTTAACGCACTGAAGTCTTCATAAAGCCTTAACGGTATAACTGCAGTGCATTTAGAAGAATTCCGTAATGTTATAATTTTATATTTAGGTATAAATTCGATTTTGTTGTATATACGCATTTAGCAGTCGATATCGAAATGCTCCAAACCATAAGTTTAACATATTTAAAATAACTAATCTTCTTTAACGTATTGATGTTGATACAAAGCCATGGCGGCTTAACGACAGTACATTTGGAAGAATTCCCTAATCTTATATTTAGAAGAATTACGTAATCATATATTTAGGTATCAAGTCAATTTTCGTACATATACTCATTTAGCAATCGATATCGAAATGCTTCCAATCATTAGTGTAATATATTAAAGTTAATAAAGCTTCTTTAACGCACTGAAGTTAACATAAAGCCATGGCGGCATAAGGGCAGTGCATGTAGAAGAATTCCGTAATCTTATATTTAGGTATAAAGTTGATTTTCTTGTATATACAAATTTAGCAATCGATATCGAAATGCTTCAAATCATTAGTTTAACATATTGAAGTTAATAAACCTTCTTTATCGCACAGACGTCTTCATAAAGCCTTAACGGTGTAACTGCAGTGCATTGAGAAGAATTCCGTATTCTTATATTTAGGTATAAAGTCGATTTTCTTGTATTTACATATTTAGCAATCGATATCGAAATGCTTCAAATCATTAGTTTAACATATTCAAGTTAATTAACCCTCTCTGTCTTAATGAAGTCTACATAAAGCCTTAACGGCATAACGGCGGTGCATTTAGGAGAATTCCGTTATCTTATATTTAGGTATAAATTTGATTTTCTTGTATGTACACATTTAGCAAGCGATATCGAAATGCTTCAAATCATTAGTATAACATATTTAAGTTAATTAACCTTCTTTAACGTATTGAAGTTGATATAAAGCCATGGCGGCATAATGGCAGTGCATTTAGAAGAAGTCCGTAGTCTTATATTTAGGTATAAAGTCGGTTTTCTTGTATATACACATTTAGCCAGGGCGGCATAACGACAGTGCATTTAGAAGAATTCCCTAATCTTATATTTAGGCATAAAGTCGGTTTTGTTGTATATACGCATTTAGCAATCGATATCGAAATGCTTAAAATCATTAGTTTAACATATTTAGGTTAATTAACCTTCTTTAACGTATTGAAGTTGATATAAAGCCATGGAGGCATAACGACTGTACATTTGGAAGAATTCCGTGATCTTATGTTTAAGTATAAATTCCATTTTCTTTTATATACACATTTAGCAAGCGATATCGAAATGCTTCAAATCATTAGTTTAACATTTTTTAGTTAATAAACCTTTTTTAACGAACTGAAGTTAACATAAAGCTTTAACGGCATAACGGCAGTGCATTTAGAAGAATTCCGTTATCTTAAATTTAGGTATATATTTGATTTTCTTGTATGTACACATTTAGCAAGCGATATCGAAATGCTTCAAATCATTAGTTTAACATATTTAAGTTAATTAACCTTCTTTAACATATTGAAGTTGATATAAAGCCATAGCGGCATAACGACAGTACATTTGGAAGAATTCCGTAATCTTATGTTTAGGTATAAATTCGATTTTCTTGTATATACGCATTTAGCACTCGATATCGAAATGCTTCAAATCATTAGTTTAACATACTAAGTTAATAAACATTTTTAAGATTACTGAAGTCTACATAAAGCCTTAACGGTATAACGGCAGTGCATTTAGAAGAATTCCGTAATGTTATAATTTTATATTTAGGTACAAAGTCGATTTTCTTGTATTTACACATTTTGCAGTCGATATCGAAATGCTTCAAACCATAAGTTTAACATATTTAAAATAACTAATCTTCTTTAACGTATTGAAGTTGATACAAAGCCATGGCGGCTTAACGACAGTACATTTGGAAGAATTCCCTAATCTTATATTTAGGTATAAAGTCGATTTTCTTGTATATACACATTTAGCAATCGATATCGAAATGCTTCAAATCATTAGTTTAACATATTTAAGTTAATAAACCTTCTTTAACGCACTGAAGTCTACATAAAGCCTTAACGGTATAACTGCACTGCATTTAGAAGAACTCCGTTATCTTATATTTAGGTATAAATTCGACATTCTTGTATATACTCATTTAGCAAGCGATATCGAAATGCTTCAAATCATTAGTTTAACATATTTAAGTTAATGAACCTTCCTTAACGTATTGAAGTTGATATAAAGCCATAACGACAGTACATTTGGAAGAATTCCGTAATCTTATGTTTAGGTATAAACACGATTTTCTTGTATATACACATTTTGCAATCGACATCGAAATGCTTCAAATAACTAGTTTAGCATATTTAAGTTAATTAACCTTCTTTATCTTACTGAAGTTTACATAAAGCCATAACGGCAGTGCATTTGGAAGAATTCCGTAATCTTATATTTAGGTAGAAAGTAAATATATACACATTTAGCAATCGATATCGATATGCTTCAAATCATTAGTTTAACATATTTAAGTTAACTATCCTTCTTTTTCTTACTGAAGTTTACATAAAGCCATAACGGTATAACGGCAGTGCATTTGGAAGAATTCCGTAATCTTATATCTAGGAATAAAGTCGATTTTGTTGTATATACACATTTAGCAATAGATATCGAGATGGTTCAACTCATTAGTTTAACATATTTAAGTTAATAAACCTTCTTTAACGATCTGAAGTTTGCATATAGCCATGAGGGCATAACGGCAGTGCATGTAGAAGAATTCCGTAATCTTATATTTAGGTATAAAGCCGAATTTGTTGTATATACACATTTAGCAATCGATAACGAAATGCTTCAAATCATTAGTTTATTATATTTAAGTTAATTAACCTTATTTATCTTACTGAAGTTTACATAAAGCCATGACGGTATAACGGCAGTGCATTTGGAAGAATTCCGTAATCTTATATTTAGGTATAAAGTCGATTTTCTTGTAAATATATATTTCGCAATCGATATCCAGATG
>JAPZAG010003421.1:0-10711 GCA_027475135.1 Bactrocera correcta | reverse complement strand
CTCACTACGATATTGAAAGCTGCTAGAGCTTTTCACCGTACGTCCTAACGCACCATACGCATACTTACCTCGCTACGGTGACGAAAGCTGCGCTGTGCTGCTATATAAGCAAGCACTTCATATCGGGTGCGATCATTCCTTCCAGCACTCTGGCGAGGACGGTCGCCATCGACAGCATCAGGCAAGGAGGATCCCGTTCGTTTTCATCACCGTGCCTGGCTCATCGATTCCGTTCGTATCATCATCGTGCCAGCTTCTACAAGCGTCAACGCCTGGCTCATTAATCCCGTTCGTTTTCATCACCGTGCCTGGCCAAACGATTCCGTTCGTTTCATCATCGTGCCAGCTTCTACAAGCGTCAACGCCTGGCTCATTAATTCCGTTCGTTTCATCAACGTGCCAGCTTCAACAAGCATCAACGCCTGGCTCGCCAATCTCGTTCGTCTTCATCACCACGGTATACATCACGCTGGTCTGGCTGTCCACATAAGGGGTGGGGTGTGGATATAACTTTACGAGGATAAAACTCGTCTTCTTTGCTAAGGGTTTGTGGGTCCCAAGGCTGACCCTGGAGCGGCTGAGCGTACCTCAGCTATGGAAGAAACCCCATTACACATTATGTTAACTTCCTAGCTGTAAGGATTGGAAATTGGAATTAATTAATAAAGTTACATTCGAAAAGAACGGACTTGTTATTGGCGCAGTCGGACGCGAGCTTAAAACGCTAGAAAATAAAAAGTTAAATTTTTATTATTAAGCAAAGTAGTTAATCACTTAAAAAAACAAGATTTTTAGTGCGAAAAGTGCTATGAATAATAAAAAAATACACACATACAATTTAAAAACCAAAAGTGTGAAGACTTTTAAAGAAAACCTGAATTTATAAAAATTATAAACATTTTTGAATACTCAGGGTGCGTAAAAGCAACAAAAAAATAGAGGTATTCAACGAAATGAAAGAAACTGTGAAGTTAATTTATTGTATTACGAAAAATAAGTAAAATAATAATTATGAAAGTTAAGATCACCTTCAAATTGTATAAAGGTCACCTCAAGGACAAGTGAAAGAAGTTAAGCGAAAACGGTTCTAATAAGACAAATTTGACAACAACATTTTCTCTTTGGTGAATACCTAAAAGGACACCTTGAAAAAGGAAAAAAGCCGTTTTGGACAGACCAGAACATTCGATTACAAAAAGCATCTTTACTACAGGTATTTATAAAAACAACATTTCAACATCAAAATTGCATATCCAACTGCAACAACTAAACGCCAACAAGAAGAAGAAAAAGCAGCTGTAATATAAATATTGCAACAATAACGCACCGAAATACTTTTGAACACTGTACAAAAACTCACAGTCAAAATGGACAACTTAGATATTAATGCTAAATTTAAACTTATTTCTACTAATCTTTCTAGTATACTACCATATGATGGTAATAAAAATTCTTTGTTTGGGTTTATAGAACGAATTGATTCTATGATCCCAATATTAGAGTCTTTTCCTGTAGATTTTAAAATTTTACTGATGGGAAATATAAAAGATAAAATCGTTGGCAATGCAAGACAAACATTACTAATCAATGGTAATGATGATACTTGACCTTTGATTAAAAAAGTATTAATTGATAACCGCGGAGAAAAAAATTCGGTTGATGAATTAATCGATAAAATAAGGTCTTGTCGTTGCGATTCAACAATAGAAAGTTTTTATAATAAATTTAATATTTTACTATGTCGTTTAAATAATGCATTAGATTTTAGTGAAAATAAGTTAAATGGAATTAATTGTGAAAGTAATGGTAGAATAGCCCTCAATTCTTTCAAATACGGTTTACGAGAGCCATAATGGAGAGAGGTATAATGGTTAGTCGAAATCCTAAAGATTTAAAAGAAGCGTATGATATTATAAAATCAAATGCGTATTTAAAATATAATAATCGATTAAATTTTTGTATTTATTCTAATAAACATGAACAACAAAATAGCAAACAAATAAATAGATATTCGAATGCAGATCAGTTCTACAACAATAGTAATAGTACTGGACAAAATTACAAATACAAAAACTGTGGTGAATCATACAACAATAGCGTTAGCGGGGGACGCTACTACAACAATAGCACCAATAATAAACGACATCAACACCAGTATGGACAGCAGTATGGACAACAGAATAATAGTAACTTATACCCAAACCCTTCGGTACAGTCGAGGTTTACATCTAATACTCGAAATAATGGACGAAAAATTTTTCACAAAATCAATATCAATTTTCTACAAATATTAATATTTCTTCGAATAATGATATTCCTCACCAGTTATCGGTAGAACCAAGGGGAATAGGAAATTTTCAATTAGTAGCCGAAGAAAACTACCCTAAATAATTGTAAACACGCATATAAGGAAAATAAGATTCATTGTAGATACAGGAACGGAATTTAGTGTAATAAATCCGAAGTTATGTAGACCCCAATATGCAGTAAAACCAACAATAAATTTTTTAAAAAGTTTTGGGAAGATATATTTTAACAAAAAATCAATTTCGTGTACCACTTTTTAAAGAATTTAGTAAAACTAACTATTTTGTGAATTTTATAGAATACCCGTTTCATAATTATTTTGACGGCATTATAGGGAATAATATTTTATTTGATTTAAATACAATAATTGATTACAAAAATAGGAAAATAACAACAGACGATGCAACAATGCCTATATACTTTAGTGAAGAAGAAGAAAATTCTCTAGAAGGCTATATAAGAAATCAAAACTTACAGGTACTTAGTTGCGAAGAGAAAATAGAAGCAAACTCAGTGGTAAAATTTGCCAAACATTTAAACCCAAAAGATGAGGAAGTTTTAAAGACGGTTTTAAATAACTATCAGGACATTTTTCACAAAGAAGGAGAAATTTTGCCTTTTACCACGGAACTTAAACATAGAATAATAACGAAAAGCGATACTCCAATTTACAGTCGCCTTTATAGATATCCAGTGGTACATCGCGCAGAGGTAGATAGGCAGATAAAAGATATGTTAGCGCAAGAAATAATCGTTCCGAGTAATAGTCCCTACAATTCGCCATTATGGGTTGTACCCAAAAAGGCTGATAAAAACGGAAAACCACAATGGCGTGTAGTTATTGATTATCGAAAACTTAATGAGCAAACAATCGATGATAAGTTCCCAATTCCAAATATGCGAGACATATTTGACAAATTGGGAAAATGTTATTATTTTAGCACCATCGATCTGGCGAAGGGATTTCACCAGATTGAGGTACACCCTAATGATAGAGCCAAAACAGCTCTATGGTCAGATGGTCATTATGCTCCTGCTACATTTCAGAGGCTCATTAACTATGTTTTAGGAGAACATATAAACAAGATTTGTGTCATTTTAATATTCTCTGCAAGCTTTGAAGAAGATATTCTTTCCGTTAAAAAGATTTTCAATACCTTACGAGCTTCTAATTTAAAAATTCAATTTACCAAAAGCCAATTCGCTGAATTATCAACAAAATTTTTGGGACACGTCGTGTCCAGAGAAGGCATAAAGCCGGATGGCTCAAAGATAAAATCCATCGAAAATATGAAACCGCCAACTAGTAGTATTAAAGAAATAAAACAACTCCTAGGCATGACTTTATATTATCGTAAAGTTATACGGAAGTACGCAATTTAAAGAAAAATGCTGTTTTAAATTTTCAAAATATTGATTTTTGAAACTCTTTTAATAACTTGAAAAGACTTATAGCCATTGAACCTGTCTTATAACCGCCAGATTTTAGTAAATTCATACTCATCACCGATGCTTCGCAATTCGCTGTTGGCTCTGTTTTGAGTCTAAATAGTCAACCAATATGCTACGCTTCTCGTACCTTGTCGGATCACGAAATTCGTAACTCTATTATTGAGAAAGGAGCCTTCAGGCCTAACTATGTATAATGTGCATACGCTGCCGTATGTTTCTGTCAAAAAATTAACGAAAAGCCTATCAAATGCATAACGAACGGAGAGTAGACATTTGAATGACTATAATGTGCTTACGTGCAGAAGAAGAACGTGTCAATTAGCAATTTGTGTTTTGGTTTTGTTTCGTTTGGATTTTTCTTCTTTTGGAACAGACAATTAAAATATTTAAAAAAAATTAAAATTCTTAATTCGGTTTTAGACAGAATACGCGTATTGACAGAAATTTGTGAAATTACAAATAAAAGAGTTCGGTCGTGTTCAGTGAGGGAAATAAACAGAAAGAGAAAGAAGGATGGTTTTTTTTTACGATTCCTGGAAATGAAGAGGATTGACCACACTGATTTTTTTATATACACGCGAACGACGCCACAAGTATATGGACTTTTGCTTACACTTGTTGAGCCCTTTTTAAAAAAGAATTCGTTGAGGGAGCTTGTGCAACCGGAATGTCGATTAGCTTTGACATTAAAGTAAGTTTGTTCTTTTTAATATATTTTTATTATGTCTTATTCTTTTTCTTAAAGATATTTATCACAAAGAACTTCGTTTCAATCGTTGGCATGGTCATTTCAACTGGGGAAGGAAACGGTTAGGTGTATTATTCTGGAGACAACTGAAGTCATTTGGACGAAGTTAAGCGCTGTTTATGTATCTGAGCCTAATGAAGAAGATTTTAAGCAAATTTCTCAAGACTTCTGGGAACTGTGGAATATGCCCAACTGTGTTGGATCTATTGGTGGGAAGCATATCGCAATTCGATGCCCACCTAAAAGTGGTAGTCAATTTTTCTGCTAAAAAAATTTTTTTCTATTGTGTTTTTAGCAGTATGTGATGCACGATATCGGTTTACCTATATAGATATTGGTGCATATGGAAGTCAGAGTGATGGCGGTGAGGACTTTTATATTTGTGCATTTGTTTTTTTTAATTAATATTTTAGGATAGCACGTCCTTACGCTTTTATTTCTCAAACTGTACTGTGCTTCGCTTTGTCACCGAAGAACGGTTACACATACTTATTCTAACATACATACAATTTTCTCTGCTTACACGCTATGTATTTACTTATATGCATATCTTTTAAAATGGACACATGAACTTGTGCAACATGAATATGTGTATGTCAACACAATGACAACCAAGCATGTGTTCACATCAGCGTTGTCCACGGCCTATGCGCACAACAGCGCACGGACAGTGCCAGACACCTCGCACCAACATGTCGCGACAAGTGTCTGTGAAAACACTATCGCGCAACTGTATTCAACTTGGTAGGCAAGCAAAGCAGAATTTAGCGCTCAGTTGACGCTAGAATAACCAACACAAGCATAATGTGCACACAGTCACGTTGGACAACACTGGTTTACATGAATACAAATGAACTTCTTAAGAGAATCAACAATAACTGAAAACGAATCTTAAGTTAACGGGATATATCTACATTAACCCTTCAACGGTTTACTCTTTTATGTATATTTAAATTAACTCGTCAATGGTTTACTTCTTTATATATAACATAAGTATAATTAGAATAACTTAAAGTTAGGATGTATTATCATACACATAGTACTTATTACTACAATTCGGCCGTCCTGACCATGAGATCTCCTGATCTCAAGCGCATTTATGTCTTAGTGTATAAGCCAAACCAAGGTCGTATGTTTCCAACAGCCCAAACTCCCTTATAAGGAATTCTAGACTGCTGAAAACCTTCAACATCCTCCAATACATATCTGTCGTTACATAAAATTTTTGAAATTTTATACGGCCCCTTAAATTTTGGCAATAACTTTCTAGACACTCCGGCCGTTGAGTCAAAATTTTTTATCATAACGTAATCACCTGGATTGTACTTGTGCGCTGTCCGTCGTTTTTTATTTACATAATCCTCGTTATAGGACTGTAATCGCTTTTCGTTTTCTTTGGCTTGTGACCGTATTTCGTTGTGACTTTGTTGTATTTGATTTTCCTTGTCTTTTATTAAATTTTCTCCTAGCAGATCTGCACCCTTTCCTCGTTGCTTACTACCAAACAGCATTACACTAGGGTATTCTTTAATTGTTCTATGAATGCTATTATTTAGCACATATTCAACAGTTTCAATCACATTATCCCAATAAATTCCTTTTTCTGTGTCACATAGCTTGGCTATCATCGGACCTAGGCTCCGGTTCACTCTTTCTACCTGTCCATTAGCCTGTGGAGAACCAGTAGCTATCTTTATATGTTGAACGTTTTCCTCTTCTAAAAAGTTTGTAAACTCGTTTGACGTGAAACAACTACCCCTGTCAGAAATTACTACTTTTGGTCTACTATACGCTCGAAAGTAATCTTTGAGTGACGTAATCACTTCCTTTGCATTAGTTGTTTTTGTAGTATATAAGCGAGTAAATTTTGTACAGGCGTCTATTACTACAAGAATGTGCTTCTTAAGTCTCGAATTATCTACAGGACCGTAATGATCTACATGTATAATTTCAAACGGATTTTCGCTTTTGGGAATATTATGCAAGAAACCCTCTTCTTTCCCATGTTTTGACGAAAAAACTATACATTTTAAGCAATTTTGTATGTGGCTAGCTGCTTTTTCTCTCATCTTAGCAAACCAATAATGTTTTGAAATAAGATCCACTGTTTTATGAACACCTATGTGACCCATTTCATCGTGATACTTAAATAATACATGCCTTTCCATTGCTTCAGGAACACAAAAAAGGATCCTTCCGCCATTTACTTTTCGATATATAACCCCATTCCTCATTTCGTATAAATTATGTTCAGATTTTTGCAAAATGCCTCGCAGTTCCTTTAATTTCTCATCTTTTGCCTGACATATGATTAAATTTTCTTCAAAAGTGTTGGACTCCACCAGTAAAATATCATTACTGCGACTTAAAGCGTCAACATGTTGCATGCGTGTACCTGATCTGTGCTCTAAACTGTAATCATAATTTTGAAGCTCTAGTGCCCACCTCGCTATTCTAGGATTCAATTCTTTTTTATTTAGTGTCATAGTTAATGAATTACAATCAGTAATTATTTTAAATTTTAACCCTTGAAGGTAAACCCTAAATCGTTTGAGTGCATAGATTATGGATAACGTTTCTAGTTCAAAGCTATGGTATTTCGCTTCCGTGTCACTTGTTCTTTTAGAAAAATAAAATATGGGATGCATTTTCCCGTCTTCTTTCTTTTGCATCAGAATTGAACCAAACCCTACTGCACTTGCATCACAATGTAGTTCTGTTTCACCCAAAGGGGATCATAAATCGCTAATATCGGTGCTTCCAATAACTTTTGTTTGAGTTCTTCAAAACTTTGTAGCTCTTTAGCCCCAAACTGAAATTTGTTGTCCTTACGAGTTAAATCATACAACGGTTTAGCAATAATCGAAAAATTCTTTACAAATCGTCTGAAATAGGAACACAAACCCAAAAAACTTTGTACAGAATGAACTTTAGTTGGAATTGGAAAATTTTTAATCGCCTCTAAACCCTTTTCATCCCCTTTAACCCCTAGCTGTGAAATGATGTACCCTAAATATTTTACTTCTTGTAGCAAAAATTCACACTTATCAATTCGTAACTCCAACTTGTTCTCGACCAACCTTTTGAAAACTTCTACTAATATTTCTAAATGTTCCTCCGCAGTTTCTGTAGCTATCATTATGTCATCTAAATATATTATCACTTTATTTTCTTTCACCATATCTAGAAAAATCTTATTTACAAAACGTTGAAATGCAGACGGTGCATTTTTTAACCCAAATGGCATTCGCAAAAATTCGAATTGCCCTAAAGGTGTTATGAACGAAGTATATTTAATTGAATTCTCTTCCATAAATACATGGAAAAATCCGTTCTTTAGATCGAGTTACCGTGACTATCTTTTTTACATTTATACTTTAGTTCGGTTTTAACGTCGTGCCGACTTTTTGTCATATCTACATCACAACAATTTTTTTTTTCAGCTCTGAATAACTTAAAATTACAAATTCTCAAAAAATCTCTTCCCAACACAGCCTCATAATGCATGGTGCAATTATCAACTACTACAAAATTTAATTCAAACAATTCGTTGTTTATTGTAATACAACACAAAAACTTTCCATAAGTTACAATTCTCGTATTATTTAAACCAAAATAAAAATTATTCTCATTTGATAAAAACTCCAATTTCAAATTTTCTGGGACGCATGATTTTTTTATGAAGCTGATTGGGCTACCTGAGTCGATCAGACATTCTAGAGAAAATAAAATATTTGTATAATCTTTTATAACAAAATGAAATAATCTTACATATTCATTAACTGCGTGGACAGTGTTCTTCTCTGGACATGTTGCTATTTGATGATTTTGACTGCCACACCCATAACACGTACCCATCTCTCGTTTTGGTTTACGGCATTCTGCTGCTAGGTGTCCGCGACTGCTGCAGTTGTAACATCTTCTTTCTTGAATCTGCGACTGAGCCGGCGCAATCGGTTTTGGCCCAGTTTCAATTTTGGAAAACGCTTGAAGTAATTGAGCCTTTGTTGTGTAGCACTGCATATACGCTTGGTTGCGTAGCCGATAATCAGGTATGCCGTCGATTATGTATTCGACCAACTCCTCTTCTCCCAGCTGTAGTTGGTTTGCCAATACCACCTTATCGTTGAAATATTCAATAAACCGCTCGCCCGACTTCCACTTCCTGGTCTCAAATTTTCGCCGCAACACCACTTTGTTTTCACCTGAACCAAATACTTGATTCATTTGACTGATGAGCTCATCTACTTGTTGAGTTGCGAAATCGGGGTTGCCATATAACCATTGTTGTGCTTTGCCTTTCAGCTTGTTAAGAAATATAATGCGCGACTCGCCTTCATTTATAGTGTAGGCACTGGTGACGCTTTTGAACTGTGCCGCCCACAAATTGAAATTAACGTCACCTTCGTACTCGGGTATCAGATTTTTTATCAAGTCGAGTGAAATTGTTGCTTGATTCGATTGCGGGTTTCTCAATGTTTCACCACCAAGCATCATTCGCTGTAGCATTGCATTCTCCCCCTCCAGCAAATCTTTTTCACGTCTCAATAAATTTGTCTCTCGCTTCAGCAATTCAACATCTGTCGGACCTGCGTCTGCTACGATTTTCACTGGCTGCTCTTCGACTTGTTGTATGGTGCTACCATCTTCCACCTGCGCAGCAGCAACGTCGTCCGTACCTGGTACAGTCTGTTGATCTTCAAATATTGGGAGCAAAATTTCTTCAACTTCTGCACCACTTGGACACTCGCCACGTTCACTTGCAGGAACCTCTTGCAACCGCAACACTAAAGAACTTTTATTACCACTCGATGGTAATTCAAGACGTCGGAGCTAAGCACGCAATTGTACAACTGTATGGTCTGCCACATTATCCATCTTAAAACTGTTAACTTTTTTGTTTAAATCTTTAAATTGTACACACACTTTACATAAATTGTCTCATAAAATTTTTTGCTTCTTTTTGTTTTTTTTTTTTCACAATTTTTTTTTTTGTTTAAATCTTTAAATTGTACACGCACTTTACATAAATTGTCTCATAAAATTGTTCGCTTCTTTTTTTTTTTCACAATTTTTATTTTTTTTTGTTTAAATCTTTAAATTGTACACGCACTTTACATAAATTGTCTCATAAAATTGTACGCTTCTTTTTGTTTTTTCACATTTACATAAATTGTTTTAAAAAAATTTTAGTTGGGCAAATCCCACTTCTGAGATTTTAGGATAGCACGTCCTTACGCTTTTATTTCTCAAACTGTACTGTGCTTCGCTTTGTCACCGAAGAACGGTTACACATACTTATTCTAACATACATACAATTTTCTCTGCTTACACGCTATGTATTTACTTATATGTATATCTTTTAAAATGGACACATGAACTTGTGCAACATGAATATGTGTATGTCAAAACAATGACAACCAAGCATGTGTTCACATCAGCGTTGTCCACGGCCTATGCGCACAACAGCGCACGGACAGTGCCAGACACCTCGCACCAACATGTCGCGACAAGTGTCTGTGAAAACACTATCGCGCAACTGTATTCAACTTGGTAGGCAAGCAAAGCAGAATTTAGCGCTCAGTTGACGCTAGAATAACCAACACAAGCATAATGTGCACACAGTCACGTTGGACAACACTGGTTTACATGAATACAAATGAACTTCTTAAGAGAATCAACAATAACTGAAAACGAATCTTAAGTTAACGGGATATATCTACATTAACCCTTCAACGGTTTACTCTTTTATGTATATTTAAATTAACCCGTCAATGGTTTACTTCTTTATATATAACATAAGTATAATTAGAATAACTTAAAGTTAGGATGTATTATCATACACATAGTACTTATTACTACAATATTATTGTGTCTCTTTACATGTAAAGGCATTTTTCAAGTGAGTCGATTGGGAAAGAGGTTGCTAAATCACAAACTTCCAATCCCTCCGGCGAAACTTATCAAATACACAACTAAAAACTCCACACTTCTTCGTTGGTGATGCTGCCTTTCCTTTAGGGATAAATTTAATGCGCCCATACCCTGGGGGAATGCTACCAAATGAAAAAGAGGTGTTTAATAAAAGGTTATCAAGAGCTCGTCGCACAATTGAAAACTCTTTTGGAATACTAGTAGCTCGTTGGCGAGTTTTACTAACAACATTACATGTATTTCCGGAAAATACAGAAAAAATTGCTTTGG
>JAPZAG010003420.1:0-10715 GCA_027475135.1 Bactrocera correcta | reverse complement strand
ATCACGGCTCTTATACAGTAATTTTGTGTAAATCCGATTTAAGATTTATGCCTCGGGCGTTTTTAATTGTTAATTTATCGTATATTTAGTAATGGTTATCACCCGATTCTATTAATTTTTACATTGTCGATTGGAATGCTTAAGTGGTTTGTTCCGAGTGATTCTGATTTTTTTAGCTTGAATGATTAAGGAGATATGTCTTAAGCCTATAAAACAACAAAGTACACAAAAAAAATTTTTTCTCCAAGGTCCCCTTTGCTGTTGAAATTCCCCTTGCCAAATTACAGGTTTGATTTTTATTTAATGGTTAGTTATGGCACTTTATAACTTATTACGAACAGTCCTTTTTTGCCAAGGAACACGTGCTCCAATTTTTGTCAAGATATCTTAAGTTTTAATAAAATTATTGCTTGCACAGCAGGACAGACGGGTAAACAGACAGCCACTCGTATTTCAAATTGTTTCATCATCCATATGATGACTGTGCCAAGAAATAAGGTATTTATTTTGAAAATTCTTTATTTATTCTTCCAAATCAATTTTATCCCCTTCAAAGTAATCCCCCCCCGATGCAATGCACTTAGGGCAACAGATTTTCTAATCTTCGAAACATTGGTCAGAAGTCGCACGGCGCCAATCAGGTGAATACGGTGGTTGCGGAACGATATGGGTTAGTTTTTGCGAAATGATCAGAATTACGAGGGCAGTATGGGATGGTGCATTATCGTGGTGTAAAAATCAGGAATTGTCTTTCCACAATTCCGGCCTTTTTAGAGGATAACGTTACGCAAACGATGCATAACGTTCAAATAATATTCCTTTTGACTGTTTACCGGTTGGAAGGAATTCATAATGCACAACATACGATAATCGAAAACAGTACATACCTTGATTTTTGAGCGACTCTCGGCTCTTTTTTGGACGATATTCGCTGGGTTGATCAGTTGTTTCGGGGTCGTAAGCATAGATCCAAGTCTTTATCACCCCCGTTATAATCATTTCATGAGCCTGGTGTCGAAAAGTATCGTTTCAACACTTCAACGGACGTCTTTTTTTAAAATTCAATGTTTGGTACCAGTCATTTTACCCTGGTATTACTGGCCTTTCGATAGCCAACTTCATCAGCAAAGGGCTCTAATTGTCAATCGATTTTTTTCAACACCAAATCTTTGGTTTGTTGAACGTGAGCTTCGTCGGTTGAGGTTGATGGTCGCCCTGGACGCTTTTGACTTCACACGTTCACGCCGGCTTGGAACTCACTATACCATTTTTTTTAGACATAGCTCATACCAAAGGCTTTCTGCATCATCCTCAACGTATCCGCAGAGAAAATTGATTCCGTAAAAAAATTTAATGCAAATTCTTTGCTCAACCAAAATTTTGACATCGCAAAAAACGAAAAACTCACTTTTAGCAGCTTTCAAAACGACAAGTATCTCAAACACTAATGAATATTTTGACATGAAATTTTTAGATAAATGTGACTGACAGTCCCAGCAACCTAAAAAAAATAATTCTCCAAATCCTTCGACGCGCGCAGTTTAAATTCAAATGTCCTTATTTTTTGGGCACAATCTCTTTTTATATCAATCTTGATTATTTTTAGGTGATACAAAAAACCGTTAATTGAATAAGGAATTATATTCTGGAGCACCATGTTATAAGAGTATAAATATGCCCATGTATAGGGTCATTACAAGGTTAAGTTCCATAATGAGACTGGGGAATTTCGAGGGGCGGCCGCCCTATAACAAGTTTGATATACATTTTATCTTCTAAACCATTAAAGCTATAAGAGCCAAATTTGTTCAGCCAAATTTTTTCGACATTTTAGCATGAGAAGAATCCGGTGAAAATTTTTTAACTTTAAGCGTTCCTAAATCTGTAATATTTATTATAAGAAATAAGATGGAATTATTTTTGGATAATACTATGCCTTATTTCAAAAAATTTCTGGAATCGAATCAGTATTCTCTTAGCCCTCATATACGTACAAGAAAGCTTTTCGACCTTCCGCTTAACCTTATACCGCATATACCCGCCAACATGGAAGTCGTCATAATTCAATTTAGTGAGTGTGCTTTTTTTATAAATATGCATGTCTGCACCTAAGATGGATTATATCGGTGGAAACTTGTCCTCAATCCCATACAACTAATACACTTTATGGACCTATTGGTATTTTTAATGGATTTTATTCTGACAAACAGAAAAGTTATGAAATGACCGGTTACACTCGCACTTCATTTATTGTCCTTATTTGTTTAACTACAAGTACTATACTATAACTACTTTTTGAAACTTAGCACGAACAAAATAGTGCCAGTGGCTTGGCGCTGCGTCAAGGTTAAAAGTGAAAGGAATATATGTGATAAAATGTAAAAATTCATCCACTTCTGCAAATTATTACTAACAACATAAACAACTATAACAAAGTTATCACTTGAAAACCAATATCAGCACTGCAGAGGATGTACCAAAATGACAGAAAATGTACCTGAACTTTATAAGCAGTATAAGTAGGCGATGAAAATTTGTTGCAAAGTTTAATTACGCGAGAAAACCTACTTAACATTATTTACACCTTTTGCATGCCTGCAGGCGTATTGAAGCAAACAGCTATTTATAGTATTATCAGGTTGTCAGAACGTGTTGGCTTTTTTAAAAGAAGGTGTGGTGTGCAGAGGTAGAAAGACACTTTCCGAAGCTGTAGGAAAGTTACAAGAGCATTTAGTAGAGAACATGCACCGCATAATGATAAAAAAAAAACAAACAATAGCGTGTCAGCTTAAAAAGTTCACTTTTGTTGAATTATAATATAACGTAAATCTTTAGGTCATATGATTGCAAAAGTTATGGTTTCTAAAATTTTTCGCTTTAGACGAAACTTTGTTTGAAAAAAGTTAAATATACATACCTTTAGGTTTTCATGCTTCTCCTCATATGTATTTGAATTTCGTATTATTCAAATATCTTTAAAAAGTAGCCTCATTTCATGACTTTTCAACGAATTTTTAAGCTTTGAAAACTATGTTTATACCGAATCTGTCACGCATAAAATATGAAATTGTTTGTGCTACGCATTCTTTAGACGCCAAGGCAAATCTTGAAGCAAAGCACGAAATGAAAAGTTTACTTACCGCCACAACAAATCGAAATGTGTAGATACTATTTAAATTTTCATTCTTCTTTTTAAGTTGTATTACTGTATTTTGAATTTTTCCAATCTGTTTTTGCATGAACTGCGTGATTTGTTCCTTCCTTGCGCCAATTTTTGTCAAAATTTTAATACAAGGCAAAATTATTTGAATACATTAATACCTATGTACTAGTTTTATAAAAATAATTTTGGCGAAAACTAAAGAAATTAACATATAGATGGGTGTGAATGGTGAGAAAGTGATGCATGTTATAAAAAATTATATGTATCTTTTACATAACAATTCTATCAATTTCTTTTCGAATGAGAACATAAAATTTTAATTAATAGCTTTTAGCCACCATCAAATATACTAACGAGTGTTCCTGTTTTTAATAAAATATTTTAAAAATATTGTAGTAGACATATAATAATTGCTGCATAAATTCCGTGTGTGAATAACACTTTCATTGCATACAAATATATCTATTTCCGCACCTTGTTCTTCTGGGTGAATTTTATAAATTTTTCGTTTGCCTCACCCAACATCGATAAAATTTATACCTCCTAGGTTCATTTTCATAAGCAATAAATAAATCTAAAAGTTCCACATAAAATCATAAATCATTTTTATAAAGCTGTGCTTCTATATAAATTGGAACATGCGTTTATTATTAGAGAAAAAGACCTCGCAGCAAAGTTCATATTAAAATTTAGCAGTTATACTATCCGGAATCAAATAAAGTTAAAGTTAATAAAGGTAGAGTTAAAACGATTAGAAAATGGACAAAGGCATGCAATATTAAATGGCGGTGTAAAAATTTAGAGCTTCATATTTCTATTTTACTTATATTGTAGTCTATCTGTTTTTAATAATTGTTGTTATATGTATGACTGTAAAAAATGGTTGTGGAAAGTTAGCAAAATGTTTGGAGCCGTCGACTAAACTTTTCCTGAGAACCGCAAGCTTCCTGATTTAAACATGATGCTGATGAGAAGCAGGCAACAATTGATTGGTAGCATGCACTCTGCACATGTTGCCCACACCGCTGACCAACATCTCCCACGCTCCCACACCTCACATCACACATAGAAACGCAGTAAAATTTTACCACAACAGCAGCTGGTATGCATGCACACAACAAGCTGTTGGCCATTATGAAATGGTTTTGTTGACTGTAACATGATTTCAGGCGTTGGTAGGGCTAAATAGAGGAAATAGTATTTCTACTTTATTCGTTCAGCGAACGACAGCCTCTGACTGTTTTCTGGCTGTTGCCGACTAACCGTTGATGTGATGTTTACATGTTGTTGGTATTTGATTGAGAGCAGTTGGCGGAAGTAGTGTTAGTCGTGCTACCGTCTGCGGCGTGATTGTGACGGATGTTGTGTAGACAACTCACGTGATTATAATTTTTAGTGGCATGTTGATGGCTGTGATTCAATTATTACACATCCACACTCACCAGCTGTAGATATAAAACAAAACATTCTTTACTCTCTAGTAGGCATCGTTCACTAATATATAATAGTCTTGAACATCAGCGACTTTGTAAAATATATACAATATATATATAATTGAGCAGCCCGACGAGCTAAGGGGATTTAGCCGTTTTCGTCTGTCGGTTCTTTTCAAAATACTGCTAATTTTCTTTTCTCCCTGTGAAAATTCTTATTTGATTAAATTTATATTGGATCACCATAACATATAGTACTTTAGTGCTGTAAATATTTAGAATTTACCCACCACTTGAAAAATGGAAGTCGTTGAGCAATAGTATATTTCAATTCATATATTAAAGACGAAAAAACATTGAAATTAAAAACACCTCATCTAACAATTGTGATTTGTTTCACAGTCTAATAATCAAAAATAATTAAATAACATTTGTCGTATATATTGGCTTTAAAAAAAAAATTCAATTATTCGATGATATGTTTTTTTCTCTTACCAGTTTTATTTCAGTGATGCCAAGTTTTATTTTCATCTTTCGTTAGAGGTAAATGCTCCATTTCTACTGCGGACCTTTCCTAGTTACAACAACAAAACGAGAACAATCGTAAGTATAAATAATACTTGTAAAATCATATTACTGTATATATAGAAGTTTGTTGTGATATTAAGTAAGTTGCAAAGCTATTCTTTGTAGATTCAAAAGTTGCTCAAACGCACCGAATGAGCACCTCGGTTGTGCGGTGTGGATAACAGGATGTTCACTTTTTTCTTAGTTGATTATTTCTTTTTTTCAAACGTCACCTATAGCTTACATATTCTGCGTAAAAGTGAAAAATTAACGTAAACATGCACTTGCATTGATGTTTGACGATGAAACGCCTAACTTAAATTTCTTATTATTTTATTTATTATTAAATTGCTTAGCAGTAAATTTCCTACAAAATCTAAGGAACAAGATATTTTTTCAAGTAGTTCGAATAAATTTTTCTAATCTAGAAAACTGTATGTAGGAGGACCTTCCCGTTACAACTAAGAACTCATGCTTGGAGAAGCTTTCTTAGAGGTATCTAGGAACCTATTTTTCCGAGTACCAAACGGAAAAAAAATTGTTTAACCACTCTAATATACACACATATAGTAAGTATTTATTATTTTATACATCTTTGGAATGACAGCTTGCAGAAATTTTTCAATACAGAAATGAACATCGCCCCAAAAGTTATATAAACCAACAAATATTATTATCTAGATATATTAAGTATAATAACGGGTGATCCATGTAGATGTACTTTTTTTAATAGCCTTTTTTTAGAGTCGGTGAGAAAGTAACCGTCCATCGCGACCGTTATCGCGTTCTTTCGAATCATTTCCCATTAAATTAAATTAATTTAATTAAATTTGAAATTTTTGCCTTATTTTTTTAAAAGGTAGAGAACCTCGAAATGGATCACCCTTTAAAACTGTATATTTATATATTTACTTCTGAGCACATCAACATGTACATATTTGTTTTCACGTTTGTAGTTCAAATTTATGGGTTGTGAACACTGAGTTATGGGCTATTTCAAATTTATGCGTAGGGGAAGCGACTGCAATACAGTACCGCCTCTGAAACGCCTTTTAAAATAAAGGCCGCTAGTTTTAATCTCTTAGAAATTGGTAATTATTAGAAGATATTTTTTCTGCCGTCGTTTTTTGTTACGATTTATTTTTTTTTTGGACTTTCGAATTAAGTTATCGAAAAATATTTGCTTATGGGCACCTCAAGGACAAGGTATTGTCACTCAGTTTCTTGGCTATCTAATTGTGGGCATTTCTGTTATATTGTACTTTGAAATCTCTTTTTTAACAGTGTTAATTTTTCAACAAGTCACTTTTACTCAAATAAATTCTAAATTATAACTAACCGAAAATCGAGGTTTAAAAATTTAAATTTGTTTTCTGAAAAACCGTTGCTGTGATTTTCAAGCACTTTTAAGTTTATTGTAGCTTTACAAGATGGATTTGAATATTTGTTGAGTTCTTTGCACGCTATATAATCTATAACTGTGTTTGTTTACATGCGTTATGGTTCAGGAAAAATGAATTTATTTTAAAAAAACTTGGTAACTCTTGTTCCAACTATTTATTCGAAAAGCATTTCAAAGAGATAAACTCAATAAAGTTGACCTGTATGAACGGAATTTCTACGCTTTAACGCATAAATGTTCACAGGCATACGTAATGAGTGTGCTTAAGGAAATTATGAATACTAGTATTTTATAATATGTGGTAATATTTAGAGATACAAGTAAGTCGCTTAAATACATGTGCTGAGGCATTAAAATTTAAAAAATTATTTGAACAAGTGCAATATTAGGAACTTGTTTTCTCGGCCTTTGCCGTATTATTTGATAGTGGAAATTTCTTTGTTAGTTTTTTTTTCTATTTGAGGAAAACAAAGTTACTAGAACTTTCTTCCCAACTTTTAAAGTCATTTGGGCAAAGTGTATAACACATAAAATAGTAAAAATGGTACCACGTTTAGTAATTTGTGTTCCATACACGAAGCCCAATTTCGACATATTTTTCCACCTTCAAGGCGTTAATCATTCGGGCTTATCTGCGCAGACAAGCATCTTTGGATAACTCCACTACAAATATCCACAAGCCCACAACGCGAGTTAATGTGCATACCAAAACATCTTTCCAACAAATTGATTGTTTCGTTGGCCGTATGGCATTTGGCGACGCCTTATTGGAACCATAAGTTGCCCCCTACAAGATCCTCATATTCAGGCATGAAAAGGTTTTTAATTATGTCTCTATAGCGTTTCGCATTTAACGGCTTCATTTCTGAAAAATGTGAACCAATTGTACCCTCTGACTATAGAATACACCAAACAGTGACTTTCTTAGAATGCAGCGGCTTCTTGAAACGACTTGTGGGTTATCATTACTACAAATACGATAATTTTGTTAAGTAACGTACCGATTCAACCGTTTAAAAAAAAATTCTAAAATTCACCTAGCGTGTGACGAGCCATCAAGGTCGTTCGGCTTTAACCCATTTCCAACTGGTGTTCGATTAATCGAACAGCAAAGTTGTCTATTTTGGATAATTGTTTTAGCTGTGAAGGTAAATGATGTCAGGACGATAGTGAGTTCATATATTACTTTGATATTTTGGCTATTTAAAAATTTATATTTACCAACCCCAACTCCCCCTTAATTTGATTGGGGAGGGGTTGAAGAATGCCTTGCCGGTAGATCTTTTTTGTAAATTATATTAAAAATATGTAAATAAATAAAACTAAAAAAAAAACATGAGGTCTTATAGGCAAAGAACCAAATATTATTTTACAATTAAAAAATCAACACCTGACAAAACATGTATGGCACAGGTATTACTCAAAATAGATGTTTGATTAATCGAACAGTGGCGGTCATCACATACAACATATCGTAATATAACAACATATCGTAATATAAATGAATAGACAAGATTATTTTAGTAAAAACAAATTGGCTATTTTTGATTATTTAGATAGTATTTCATGGAAATCTTTGAAACACTTCGAATGCATATGCTTGGCACATTTTCACACATCCAAACTGTTGGTTTTCCACAGCCTTTCAATTGACATCGACGACATTTCCCTTGAGGTTGACGGACGATGAGGTGTTCCCCAATCACATTTGGTAAGTTGCGAGGTCTTTGGAACTCCAGATCTTCATCCACCTCCAATGCTTCTTTTTCATCGGTCAACAAAAGAGACTCAGTGACTGACGACTTGAATTGTTTTTGGCTCATTGGCTTCTCATTCTTATATTTCGCTACCAAAAAATGCAATTTCCATGCATTCACAGTGGAAGAATTTAGGGTATTTATCCAAAGTGGCCAGTACCATTTCTTTCCACGGATGTTTACTCGATAATTTTGAATGGCATTGTCGTGGAGATCAACGCCACCCATTCCTTTGTTATAATTGTGAAGCACAGCAGGTTGATCCGCGTTGAAAAATTTCCCATTTTCTCCCAGGCTCTTCTTAGAAGCTTTATTTGCCTTTTGCCAACGCCCAACAGGGTAGAGTGGCGGAATCTGATCATGGTTTGTAGCAATGGTGACCTCCTTATTATCTTGCCAGCGACAAAGGGTTATCTGGTTCTTAGAATCGTACATATAATCACGTGCGCCGCGAGGCAGATCTTTACCGGTCTTCATATTTATAGCACCCCCAGCTACACGATTGCAGCAAACAGTTCCAGTGGCGCAGAACCTCTTTGCTGATAACAAGCACAGAAGGTGATAGGAAGTGAAGAAGTTGTCGAAAAATACCACGTGACGCATAGGTGCTTCGACGTTGCTGAGTAAACAGAGAACGGCATCAGCTCCAAGACCAAGCTCTCTGTTTTATTCATCGGATTGTCCACAGTATGGTATAAAACTAAACAAATAGCCCGTTGACGAATAGAGGCACCAAAGTTTATATCCAAAACGAATCGCTTTTCCCAGAATAAACATTTTGCAACTGTGACGGCCGAAATAAGGCACCATCTGCTCGTCTATAGACATAAACTCTGACCAAATGCCAAACTGTTTGAACTTTCTGTTTATGATGTCAAAGAATCGACGAAGCTGAAATCATTAAAATATAAATAAGGAAACTTAAATAACGATAGTGTAATAATTTATACATAGTACCTTGGCTATCTTATCATTAACATGTAATTCATCATTATTCGCAAAATGGATGTATCTCTTCACATGCATGAACGTATGTAGCTCTCGACATTGCCTGTTGCACTATTGCAATTCCCATTGACAGCTGCGAAGACCAATAATCCTCAATTGAAGGCAAAGTGTGGTAGCCCGATATCAGTAAAATCCCCAAAAATCTTTTCAATATAACCACGTCCAAATGAAAACCAGCGTTGTTCTGGGTCGCAAATCGGTTAGTCTCAGTTATGATATAATCCAGCACCTCCCCATCATAAAACTTTGAGAATAATTGTATTGGTGACAGATCCTTTAGTAACTCACACACATCTTTCTGCATATCGGTCAACGGAGCTGCCTGAGGCTATATATCGTAATGAAACTCCTCCTTTCCTTTGCTCCTGGACCATTTTGGAGTTCCAAATGAGCTCACTAGCTTGTAGCTGACTCTCGGTTTCTTTTGAGGTGGACCAGTCGATTCAGCATCCGATTTGGAAGTTGATGGCAAAGCCTCCGGTTGATTTTCCACAACCTCTTCATAAGCAATATCCATATAAATGTTTCGCTCTCTCTCAATTTCCAAATAGCCGGCAATCTCAGTCAAAGCAGTTTGATCTTCATTAATTCCGATGGTATTTTCGTCGATTATTTCTTCATCGGATAGTTCATGTACATTGGGTGGGAGTACGTTGACACACTGAACCGGATTTTCGTCCAATCGCTCCAATTCTCTAAAATATCTTCAATCTCCCTCATTGTTGTTTTCTTTGAACGTGCCATTTTGCAATTCTGTAATCGAGGAACAATACAAACACTCGGAATTACACATCAAACGAAACTATATTCTAATAGATTCTCACCATTTATTTTTCGAAAAACTATTAAAATGTAAGAATATGATAAGCAGGCACAAAATAAGTCTTTTCATCTGAAACACACAAAAGAAATGTCAAAGCGCTATCATTTGGCGGAAAAAATTGACATTTCGCATTTGTATGGGATTTTATGGTATGCGTTTACCGCCAGTGTTCGATTAATCGAATAATTTAATTTTTGACATATCGGGGAAAACGGAAGAGGTACAAATTTTTTGATGACAGATTTGGAATCAGTGGGCCGTAAAAAATCTAAAAATGTACCTTAACTAAAAAAATTTTAAAATTTTTGCAGCGCGGTTGGAAATGGGTTAGTTCTTCCACAAATTGCTTTTGTAAGCCTGCAAGGTAAGATGCTGCCGCGAAATCGTCCATAAAATACATGGGCGCAGGTCTGCTCTGCACATTAGCAATAGCGTCTTCGATACACACTGCACGGTTGTACGATACCTCTGAGGATGTCCATTATCCACTAGAGTAAACGTGGTCGACCGAATATTCGACAGATCGCATGGTTGCGAGGTACATAGGTTTTTGTTTTTGAGT
>JAPZAG010003419.1:0-10719 GCA_027475135.1 Bactrocera correcta | reverse complement strand
TGGCTTTATGTACACTTCAGTAAGAGAAATAAGGTTAATTAACTTAAATATGTTAAACTAATGAGTTGAACCATCTCGTATGATTGCTAATGTGTATATACAACAAAATCGACTTTATACCTAAATATAAGATTACGGAATTCTTCCAAATACACTGCCGTTAAGCCGTTACTTTATGTAAACTTAAAGTAGTTAAAGAAGATTAATTAACTTAAATATGCTAATCCAGTTATTCGATGCATTTCGATATGGACTGCTAAATGTGTAAATACAAGAAAATCGACTTTATACCTAAATATACGATTACGGAGTTCTTTCAAATGCACTGCCGTTATACCGTTATGGCTTTATGTACACTTCAGTAAGAGAAATAAGGTTAATTAACTTAAATATGTTAAACTAATGAGTTGAACCATCTCGATATGGATTGCTAATGTGTATATACAACAAAAACGACTTTATACCTAAATATAAGATTACGGAATTCTCCTAAATGCACTGCCGTTATGCCGCCATTACTTTATATCAACTTCAATACGTTAAAGAAGGTTAATTAACTTAAATATGTTAAACTAATGATTTGAAGCATTTCGTTATCGATTGCTAAATGTGTATATACAAGAAACTCGACTTTATACCTAAATATAAGATTACGGAATTCTTCTAAATGCACTGCCGTTATGCCGCCATGGCTTTAAGCCAACTTCAGATCGTTAAAGAAGGTTTATTAACTTAAATATGTTAAACTAATGAGTTAAACCATCTCGATATCGATTGCTAATGTGTATATACTACAAAATCGACTTTATACCTAAATATAAGATTACGGAATTCTTCCAAATGCACTGCCGTTATACCGTAATGGCTTTACGTAAACTTCAGTGAGAAAAATAAGGTTAATTAACTTAAATATGTTAAACTAATGATTTGAAGCATCTCGATATCGATTGCTAAATGTGTAAATACAACAAAATCGACATTATACCTAAATATAAGTAAAAGGAATTCTTCCAAATGCACTGCCGTTATACCGTTATGGCTTTATGTTAACTTTAGTTTGTTAAAGAAGGTTTATTAACTTAAATATGTTAAACCAGTTATTTGAAGCATTTCGGTATCGATTGCTAAATGCATATATAAAAGAAAATCGACTTTATACCTAAATATAAGACTACGGAATTCTTCCAAATGTACTGTCATTATGCCGCCATGGTTTTATATCGACTTCAATACGTTAAAGAAGGTTAATTAACTTAAATTTGTTAAACTAATGATTTGAAGCATTTCGATATCGCTTGCTAAATGTGTATGTAAAAGAAAATCGAATTTATACCTAAACATAAGATTACGGAATTCTTCCAAATGTACTGTCGTTATGTCAACTTCATTACGTTAAAGAAGGCTAATTAACTAAAATATGTTAAAGTAATTATTTTAAGCATTTCGTTGTCGATTGCTAAGTGTGTATATGCAAGAAAATCGACTTTATACCTAAATATAAGATTACGGAATTCTTCCAAATGCACTGCCGTTATGCCGCCATGGCTATATGCCAACTTCAGATCATTAAAGAGGGTTAATTACTTAGATATGTTAAACTAATGATTTGAAGCATTTCGTTATCGATTGCTAAATGTTTATATACAAGAAAATTGGCTTTATACCTAAATATAAGATGACGGAATTCTTCCAAATGACTGTCGTTATGCCGTTATGGCTTTATGTAAACTTCATTAGTTAAAGAAGGTTAATTTACTTAATATGTTAAACTATGATTTGAAGCATTTCGATATCGATTGCTAAATGTGTAAATACAAGAAAATCGACTTTATACCTAAAATATAAGATTACGGAATTCTTCTAAATGCACTGTCGTTATGCCGCCATGGCTTTATACACTTCATACGCTAAAGAAGGTTAATTAACTTAAATATGTTAAACTAATGATTTGAAGCATTTCGATATCGATTGCTAAATGTGTATATACAAGAAAATCGACTTTATACCTAAATATAAGATTACGGAATTCTTCCAAATGTACTGTCGTTATGCCGTATGGCTTTATTAACTTCATTACGTTAAAGAAGGTTAATTAACTTAAATATGTTAACTAATGATTTGAAGCATTTCGTTATCGATTGCTAAATGTGTATATACAAGAAAATCGACTTTATACCTAAATATAAGATTACGGAATTTTTCCCTAAATGCACTGCCGTTATACCGTTATGGCTTTATGCCAACTTCAGTAACTTAAAGAAGGTTAATTAACTTAATATGTTAAACTAATGATTTGAAGCATTTCGATATCGATTGCTAAATGTGTATATACAAGAAAATCGATTTATACCTAAATATAAGACTACGGAATTCTTCCAAATGTACTGTCGTTATGCCGCCATGGCTTTATTAAACTTCATTACGTTAAAGAAGGTTAATTAACCTAAATATGCTAAGCCAGTTAGTTGAAGCATTTCGCTATCGATTGCTAAATGCGTATATACAAGAAAATCGACTTTATACCTAAATATAAGATTACGGAATTCTTCTAAATGCACTGTCGTTATGCCGCCATGGCTTTATATCACCTTCATTACGTTAAAGAAAGTTAATTATCTTAAATATGTTAAACTAATAATTTGAAGCATTTTGATATCGCTTGCTAAATGCGTATATACAAGAAAATCGAATTTATATCTAAACATAAGATTACGGAATACTTCCAAATGTACTGTCGTTATGCCGCCATGGCTTTATATTACCTTCATTACGTTAAAGAAGGCTAAATAACTTAAATATGTTAAACTAATGATTTGAAGCATCTCTATATCGATTGCTTAATGTGTAATACAAGAAAATCGACTTTATACCTAAATATAAGATTACGGAATTCTTCTACATGCACTGCCGTTAGCCGCCATTGCTTTATGCCAACTTCAGTTCGTTAAAGAAGGTTTATTAGCTTAAATATGTTAAAAATGAGTTGAGGCATCTCGATATCGATTGCTAAATGTGTATATACAACAAAATTCGACTTTATACCTAAATATAAGATTACGGAATTCTTCTAAATGCACTGCCGTTATGCCGCCATGGCTTTATATCAACTTCATCATGTTAAAGAAGGTTAATTAACTTAAATATGTTAAACTAATGATTTGAAGCATTTCGATATCGATGGCTAAATGCGTATATACAAGAAAATCGGCTTTATACCTAAATATTAGATTACGTAGTTCTTCTAAATGCACTGCCGTTATGCCGTTAAGGCTTTTGTAGACTTCAGTAAAATAAAGATGTTTAATTAACTGAAATTTGGTAAATTAATGATTTGAAGCATTTCGATATCGATTGCTTAATGTGTATATAAAAGAAAATCGAATTTATATCTAAACATAAGATTACGGAATACTTCCAAATGTACTGTCGTTATGCCGCCATGGCTTTATATTACCTTCATTACGTTAAAGAAGGCTAAATAACTTAAATATGTTAAACTAATGATTTGAAGCATCTCTATATCGATTGCTTAATGTGTATATACAAGAAAATCGACTCTACACCTAAATATAAGATTACGGAATTCTTCTACATGCACTGCCGTTAGCCGCCATTGCTTTATGCCAACTTCAGTTCGTTAAAGAAGGTTTATTAGCCTAAATATATTAAAATGAGTTGAGGCATCTCGATATCGATTGCTAAATGTGTTTTTATACAAAATCGACTTTATACCTAAATATAAGTTTACGGAATTCTTCAAAACGCACTGCCGTTATGGCTTTATGTTAACCTCAGTTCGTTAAAGAAGGTTTATTAACTTAAATATGTTAAACCAGTTATTTGAAGCCTTTCGATATCGATTTCAAAATGCGTATATACAACAAAATCGACTTTATACCTAAATATAAGATTACGGAATTATTCTAAATGAACTGCCGTTATGCCGCCATTGCTTTATGCCAACTTGAGTTCGTTAAAGAAGGTTTATGAACTTAAATATTTTAAACTAATGATTTGAAGCATTTCGATATCGATTGCTATATGTATATATACAAGAAAATCGACTTTATTTCTACATATAAGATTACGGAATTCATCGAAATACACTCCCGTTATGCCGTTATGGCTTTAAAAAATTTCAGTACGCTAAAGATGGTTAATTTACTTAAATATGCTAAACTAATGATTTGAAGCATTTCGATATCGATTACTAAATGTGTATGTACAACAAAATCGATTTTATGCCTAAATAAAAGATTACGGAATTCACCCAAATATACTGCCGTTATGCCGTTATGGCTTTATGTAAACTTCGGTAAGATAAAGAAGGTTAATTAACCTAAACAAGTTAAACCAGTTATTTGAAGCTTTTCGATATCGATTGCTAAATGCGTATATACAAGAAAATCGACTTTATACCTAAATATAAGAACACGGAATTCTTCTAAATGCACTGTCGTTATGCCGCCATGGCTTTTACCTTCATTACGTTAAAGAAGGTTAATTAACTTAAATATGTTAAACTAATGATTTGAAGCATTTCGATATAAATTGGTAAATGAGTTTATACAAGAAAGTCGACTTTATACCTAAATATAAGATTACGGAATTCATCGAAATACACTCCCGTTACGCTTTATATCACATTCATTACGTAACAGAAGGTTAATTAACTTAAATATGTTAAACTAATGATTTAAAGATATTCGATAACGATTGCTAAATGTGTAAATACAAAAAAGTCGACTTTATACCTAAATATAAGATAGCGGAATTCATATAAATATACTGCCGTTATGGCTTTATGTAAACTTCAGAAAGATAAAGAAGGTTAATTAACTTAAATATGCTAAACCAGTTATTTGAAGCATTTCGATATCGACTGCAAAATGTGTATATACAGAAAAATCGACTTTATGCCTAAATATAAGACTACGGAATTCTTCCAAATGCAGTGCCGTTATGGCTTTATGTCAACTTCAGTTCGCTAAAGGAGGTTTATTAGCTAAAATATGTTAAACCAGTTATCTGAAGCATTTCGATATCGATTGCGAAATGTATATATACAAGAAAATCGACTTTATACCTAAATATAAGATTACGGAATTCTTCCACAGGTACTGTCGTTATGCCGCCATGGCTTTATATAAGCCTTCATTACGCTAAAGAAGGTTAATTATTTTAAATATGTTAAACTAATGATTTGAAGCATTTCGATATCGCTTGCTAAATGTGTATATACAAGAAAATCGACTTTATACCTAAATATAAGATTACGGAATTCTTCTAAATGCACTGCCGTTATGCCGCCATGGCTTTATATCAACTTCAATACGTTAAAGAAGTTTAATTAACTTAAATATGTTAAACTAATGATTTGAAGCATTTTGATATCGCTTGCTAAATGTGTATATACAACAAAATCGACCTTATATCTAAATATAAGATAACGGAATTCTTTTAAATGCACTGCCGTTATACCGTTAATTCTTTATGTAGACTTCAGTAAGATAGAGAGGGTTATTTAACTTAAATATGTTAAACTAATGATTTGAAGCATTTCGTTATCGATTGCTTAATATGTAAATACAAGAAAATCGACTTTATACCTAACTAGAAGATTACGGAATTTTTCTGAATGCACTGCAGTTATACCGTTAAGGCTTTATGTAGACTTCAGTGAGTTGAAGAAGGTTTATTAACTTAAATATGTTAAACTAATGATTTGAAGCATTTCGATATCGATTGCTAAATGTGTATATACAATAAAATCGACTTAATACCTAAATATAAGATAACGGAATTCTTCTACATGCACTGCCGTTATGCCGCCATGGCTTTATGCCAACTTCAGTTCGTTAAAGAAGGTTTATTAACTTAAATATGTTAAACTAATGAGTTGAAGCATCTCAATATCGATTGCTAAATGTGTATATACAACAAAATCGACTTTATACCTAAATATAAGTTTACGGAATTCTTCCAAATGCACTGCCGTTATACCGTTATGGCTTTATGTAAACTTCAGTAAGACAAAGAGGATTAATTAACTTAAATATGTTAAACTTATGATTTGAAGCATTTCGATATCGATTGCTTAATGTGTATATACAAGAAAATCGACTTTATACCTAAATATAAGTTTACGGAATTCTTCCAAATGCACTGCCGTTATACCGTTATGGCTTTATGTAAACTTCAGTAAGACAAAGAGGATTAATTAACTTAAATATGTTAAACTAATGATTTGAAGCATTTCGATATCGATTGCTTAATATGTAAATACAAGAAAATCGACTTTATACCTAAATAAAAAATTATAACATTACGCAATTCTTCTAAATGCACTGCCGCTGTACCGTTAAAGCTTTAAGTAGACTTCAGTAAGCTAAAAAATGTTTTTTAACTTAAGATGTTTAACAAATGATTTGAAGCATTTCGATATCGATTGAAAAATGTGTATATACAAGAAAATCGACTTTATGCCTAATATAAGATAACGGAATTCTTCTACATCCACTGCCGTTATGCCAACTTCAGATCGTTAAAGAAGGTTTATTAACTTAAATTAGTTAAACTAATGAGTTAAAGCATTTCTATCTCGATGGCTAAATGCGTATATACAACAAAATCGACTTAATACCTAAATATAAGATTATGGAACTCTTCCAAATGCACTGCCGTTATGTCGTTAAGGCTTTTGTAGACTTCAGCAAGATAAAGAGGATTAATTTACTTAAATATGTTAAACTAATGACTAATGGTGTAAATACAAGAAAATCGACTATATACTTAAATATAAAATTACGGAATTCTTCTACATGCACTGTCGTTATGCCGCCGTGGCTTTATATCGCCTTCATTACGTTAAAGAAAGTTAATTAACTTAAATATGTTAAACTAATGATTTGAAGCAATTCAATATCGCTTGCTAAATGTGTATATACAAGAAAATCGGATTTATACCTAATTATAAGATTACGGAATTCTTCTAAATGCACTGCCGTTATGCCGTTGTGGCTTTATGTTAACTTCAGTTCGTTAAAGAAGGTTTATTAACTTAGATATGTTAAGCTAATGAGTTGAAGCATCTCGATATCGATTGCTAAATGTGTATATACAACAAAATAGACTTTATACCTAAATATAAGATTACGTTATTCTTTTAAATGCACTGCTGTTATACCGTTAAGGCTTTATGTAGACTTCAGTAAGCTAAAAAATGTTTATTAACTTAATATGTTAAACTAATGATTTGAAGCATTTCGATATCGATATCTAAATGTGTATATAAAAGAAAATCGACTTTATACCTAAATAAAAGATTACGGAATTCTTCTAAATGCACTGCCGTTATGCCGCCATTTCTTTATATCAACTTCAATACGCTAAAGATGGCTAATTAACTTAAATATGTTAAACTAATGATTTGAAGCATTTCGATATCGCTTGCTAAATGTGTATATACAAGAAAATCGACTTTATACCTAAATAAAAGATTACGGAATTCTTCTAAATGCACTGCCGTTATGCCGCCATTTCTTTATATCAACTTCAATACGCTAAAGATGGCTAATTAACTTAAATATGTTAAACTAATGATTGAAAGCATTTCGATATCGCTTGCTAAATGTGTATATACAACAAAATCGACTTTATACCTAAATATAAGATAAAGGAATTCTTTTAAATGCACTGCCGTTATGCCGTTAATTCTTTATGTAGACTTCAGTAAGATAGAGAGGGTTAATTAACTTAAATATGCTAAACTAATGATTTGAAGCATTTCGATATCGATTGCTTAATATGTAAATACAAGAAAATCGACTTTATACCTAAATAGAAGATTAGGGAATTCTTCTGAATGCACTGCAGTTATACCGTTAAGGCTTTATGTAGACTTCAGCGAGTTAAAGAAGGTTTATTAACTTAAATATGTTAAACTAATGATTTGAAGCATTTCGATATCGATTGCTAAATGCGTATATACAAGAAAATCGACTTAATACCTAAATATAAGTTTACGGAATTCTTCTACATGCACTGCCGTTATGCCGCCATGGCTTTATGCCAACTTCAGTTCGTTAAAGAAGGTTTATTACCTTAAATATGTTAAACTAATGAGTTGAAGCATCTCGATATCGATTGCTAAATGTGTATATACAACAAAATCGGCTTTATACCTAAATATAAGTTTACGGAATTCTTCCAAATGCACTGCCGTTATACCGTTATGGCTTTATGTAAACTTCAGTAAGATAAAGAAGGTTAATTAACTTAAATATGTTAACTTAAATATGTTAAACTAATGACTTGAAGCATTTCGTTATCGATTGCTAAATACGTATATGCAACAAAATCGACTTTATAACTAAATATAAGTTTACGGAACTCTTAAAAATGCATTGCCGTTATGCCGTTAAGGCTTTTGTAGACTTCAGTAAGACAAAAAGGATTAATTAACTTAAATATGTTAAACTTATGATTTGAAGCATTTCGATATCGATTGCTTAATGTGTGTATAAAAGAAAATCGACTTTATACCTAAATATAAGATTACGGAATTCTTCCAACTGAACTGTCGTTATGCCACCATGGCTTTGTATCACCTTCAATACGTTAAAGAAGGTTAATTATTCTAAATATGTTAAACTAATGGTTTGAAGCATTTCGATATCGATTGCTAAATGTGCAAATACAAGAAAATCGACTTTATACCTAAATATAAAATTAAAACATTACGTAACTCTTCTAAATGCACTGCCGCTGTACCGTTAAAGCTTTATGTAGACTTCAGTAAGCTAAAAAATGTTTTTTAACTTAATATGTTTAACAAATGATTTGAAGCATTTCGATATCGATTGAAAAATGTGTATATACAAGAAAATCGACTTTATGCCTAATATAAGATAACGGAATTCTTCTACATCCACTGCCGTAATGCCAACTTCAGATCGTTAAAGAAGGTTTATTAACTTAAATTAGTTAAACTAATGAGTTAAAGCATTTCGATGTCGATTGCTAAATGCGTATATACAAGAAAATCGATTTAATACCTAAATATAAGATTATGGAACTCTTCCAAATGCACTGCCGTTATGCCGTTAAGGCTCTTGTAGACTTCAGTCAGATAAAGAGGATTGATTTACTTAAATATGTTAAACTAATGACTAATGGTGTAAATACAAGAAAATCGACTATATAGTTAAATATAAAATTACGGAATTCTTCTACAGGCACTGTCGTTATGCCGCCGTGGCCTTATATCACCTTCATTACGTTAAAGAAAGTTAATTAACTTAAATATGTTAAACTAATGATTTGAAGCATTTCGTATCGATTGCTAAATGGTATTAAAAAAAAATCGACTTTATACCTAAATATAAGATAACGGAATTTTTTAAATGCACTGCCGTTATCCTTTAAAGGCTTTTGTAACTTCAGTGTAAAGAGGGTTAATAACTTAAATATGTTAAACTAATGATTGAAGATTCGATATCGATTGCTAAATGGTATATACAAAAAATCGATTTATACCTAAATATAAGATTAGGGAATTTTTCCCAAATGCCCTGCCGTTATCCGTTATGGCTTTATTAAACTTCAGTGAAAAAAAAGTTAATTAACTTAAATATGTTAAACTTATTGAAGCATTTCGTTATCGATTGCTAAAGGGTTATATACAAAAATCGACTTTATCCCTAAATATAAGATTAGGGAAATTCTTCCAAATGACTGCCGTTATCCGATGGCTTTTTAAACTTCATCGTTAAAAAAGGGTTTATTAACTTAAATATGTTAAACTAAGATTTGAAGTATTTCGATATCGTTGCTAAATGGTATATACAAGAAAATCGAATTATACCTAAATATAAGTTTACGAATTCTTCTAAATGCACTGCCGTTATGCCGTTAGGCTTTATTTAACTTCATTTCGTTAAAGAAGGTTTATTAACTTAAATATTTTAAAACCCTTTATTTGAAGATTTCGATATCGTTTGTTTAATGATATATACAAGAAAATCGATTTTACTAAAATAAGATACGGATTCTTCCAAATGTACTGTCTTATGCCGCCATGGCTTTTATCAACTTCAATAGTTAAAGAATTTTAAATTTAAATTAAATATGTTAAACTAAGGTTTGAAGATTTCGATATCGCTTGTTTAATGGTATATACAAAAAAATCAATTTATACCTAAATATAAGATAACGGAATTCTTCTAAATGCATCCCGTTATCCTTTAAAGGGTTTATGTAGACTTCAGTGCTTTAAAAAAGGGTTTATTAACTTAAATATGTTAAACTAATGATTTGAAGATTTCGTATCGATGCTAAATGGTATATACAAGAAAATCAAATTTTTTACCTAAAATAAGATTACGGAATTTTTCCCAAATGACTGTCTTTGCCGCCATGGCTTTTATCAACTTCAAAAAGTTAAAGAAGTTTAATTATTTTAAATATGTTAAACTAATGGTTTGAAGCATTTGATATCGCTTGCTAAATGAGTATATACAAGAAAGTCATATTTATACCTAAATATAAGATAACGGAATTCTTCTAAATGCAGTGCAGTTATACCGTTAAGGTTTTATGTAGACTTCAGTGCGTAAAGAAGTTTTATTAACTTAAATATGTTAAACTAATGATTTGAAGCATTTGGGTATCGATTCTAAAGGGTTATATACAAAAAAAGTTTCCAAAATTTAAAAATTA
>JAPZAG010003418.1:0-10735 GCA_027475135.1 Bactrocera correcta | reverse complement strand
GATAATCAAGAGAAAGCCGAAGCGTCTGCTCTTCATTTGCATTCAGTTTTTCGTCCGAACGATATTTCTGAAAATGAAAGCACTGCTGAGGTACAAAAATCCTCTTACCAGATGAGTCTGCTTATTCGACCTTCTCTAAAGTATTTGAAAAAATAATTTTAAAGAGAATGATACCTGTTTTAGAGGACCGAATATATATATCCTTAAACCAATATGGGGTGCGGCGAGTACATCCAACATTGAAATACTTCAAAGATATCAATTTAAGACTTTAAGAACCATTCTAAGTGTTCCTTTGTATGTAAGCAACTTCGAAATCCACAAAGACCTAAATGCACCTTTTGTTAAAGACCAAATTAGCAAAGCTTGTTGAAAATACCTTGATAGACTTTCTAATCATGAAAACTCTTCTTCTTCTTAATTGGCGTAGGCACCGTGTACGCGATTATAGCCGAGTTAACAACAGGCGCTAGTTGTTTCTTCTTTTCGTACGTGGCGCCAACTGAATACTCCAAGCGGAGGTAGGTCCTTCTCCACATGATCCTTCCAACAGAGTGGAGCTCTTCCTCTGCTTCCCGCGTCGGGTACTGCGTCGAATACTTTCAGAGCTGGAGTGTTTTCATCCATCCGGACAACATGACCTAACCAACGTAGCCACTGTCTTTTAATTCGCTGAACTATGTCAATGTCGTTGTATATCTCATACAGCTCATTGTTCGATCGAATGCGATATTCGCCGTGGCCAACGCGCAAAGGACTATTAGTCTTTCGCAGAATTTCTCACTCGAAAACTCGCAACGTCGGCTCATCAGTTGTTGCCGGACATTCCAGGTGCATGCCCTTAAATCGTAGTCCTTATTTCGTTTGCCATGATCGTCATCAAAAGGGAGGTCTCTCTTCCGAGGCTGTTCATGCTTTTTCATTGGTATATTTTTTTACGTGGCGGGTCCCAAGCCCAGCGCACAACCCTGTGTAGGGCGTGTTTCGTCTTCTCACTTTAGCTCGCCTTCAAACGGATGTTCTTAGGCTACCCTGAGGAAACTTGGTCAAAGACCGGAAGTCGTGAGCTGCTTGAGCCATATGTAAAAGAATAGTTTTTGGTCACTCCCAAGTGAATGGGGATCAGAGAAATTTCCTCTACACATGACTCCGTCCTCATGAAAACTTATTGGCAATAAACAACAGTATGGATATAGACGCTTAAAAAGAACTCACGTTTTGGACCTTTTAGTTAGATGTTCATGAGTTTTAAGAATATTTTTTTTAGCAAACAAGAAAATTTTACTGTATTCATGATCACCAAATTAAAAAAGATATTCATATATGGTATATATACATATATATGTATTCTATAGGCCAGAAATCTTTGTGGACATATAAATTTTGTAAGGCATAACTCCTAAAACCTTGTAAATAAATTGTAGATATATTTTTCTATGTGTTAACTAGTTTTCTTTAAATTATTGAAAAAATGTAATTCCTTCTGCTAATGCTGATTTATACCCAATTCCCAGCTTGTTTAATTCAGAGCATTAAAGCTCAACGGGCAACAAGCAAACTACTTTAAAAAGTGCTTTAAATAAGCTTAACAAATGTAGAAGTAAATAAAATCAGAGCACAATTTCGCACAATGCGTCAACGTGATTTATGTACGCGTCTGACCTCAAACTGCTCCTTTCTTGCGTATTCATGTACATGTCGCATAGAGCACACTTACAACATGCGATACACACGATATGCAGATACATTTCGGTTACATTCGCTACACATGTACGCGGCCATGTTGTCAGCAGTAGTCATCGTGTAACCTATCCAATTTCTAGTTGTGTTCTCCTGGCCTTTTTTTCTCTAAATATTTTCAACGCATTTTTATGGTCTTTTTTTTTGTAATTTTTTTCTGTTTTTGTTGTTTTTGTCGGTTTTTTTCTGTTTTTGGTGCTTTTTTAGATTTGTTGTTGGATTTTTATAATTTTGTTGTTGGTTTTTGTTGTTTTTTTGCTTCTTTTTTGTAGTTTTTTAGTTGTTTTTTGTTGTTTTTTGCTTCGTTTTTGTAGTTTGTTGTTGGTGTTTGTTGCTTTTTCAGGCTTTTTTAACTTTGTTGTTGTTGCTTTTTGCAATAGCCTCAATTGGCACCAGACGAGGTGTTGGGCATCGTGTGTTAGATGTCTCCAAATAAATAATGCACACACAAACGCTCATCTGTAAGTACATAAATGTGTGGCTGTGTGCTACTAGGTGACACCCTGTGCGACAGTGACAACTAACCGGCGAGCAGCTATAAAACCTTAAAACACATTCATTATAGGCTTGGTGTTGTCATGTCTTACATTTGTTGCTGTGCACTTGTGTTTTTGTTGTATTTGCTATAATTTTCATATATTTCAAATCTACGTTATTTATGCAATATTCATCACTGCTGTTTTTTTCACTATTGCCATTGCTTTTGCGAGTGGATATGAATGAAAGCAACATTTTCCTGGGGCAAAGGGTATGCGTGGACCAGGGTGTCTGCCGTTGTGTTGGTCAATTAGCGCTTGCCTCCGTAAGCGTGCGACTTTTAGTATTTGGCTGTGTAGCTATCTGAGCTTTGCTTAATCGTTAGCCATACTGGCGAAAAAATATTTAAAAATTTACAACAAAAATGTCGCACTTGCATCGCGCATCGACAGCAACCGTACTGAATTATAACTAATTTATTTTTTTTTTTCAAAATAATTTTATATACTGTATCTGCGTTTTCTTAAAGCCTAACAATAAGTAATAAAATCTTAAATTTATTTAAAAACTAGACAGACTCAAGCAAGTGATTGAGCTGTTTTGGTGTTACGTCGCTCTTTAATACGCAGGCATATCTCTTCTTTTAAGTCGTGTTTGATCGCAGGAATGTACCAAAGCATTAGCCAAAGGGTTTGGGTGATCTCGGAGTTTAGATATATATTTAATCCTGCTGTCTTCTACTTCTTTCTTAACCATAGAAATACCTAGGTCTTTGTGGATATTTTCATTACGCATGTACCATGGTGAACCCGTCATTGTTCTAAGCATTTTTGATTGGAACCTTTGTATTAGATCAATATTCAGGGGTGTTGTGGAATCTGATAGTTGTCGGAATCAGAATTGAAACCGATAAATAAAAGCAGTAGGTGTCATGAATTCAGATATTATTGGTTTGATATTCGAAACAGAATTTGTATCGGTTTTGGGTGTCACGGAAACCAATTTTATCGGTTTTGCTGTCAGAAACAAAACAAGAAGATAGTCGCACACAGATTTGAAATGCCAGTTAAGAAATCAAGTTATTTTAATGTTACGAATTAATTTATCTTTATTTCTATAGGAGAAAACATAAGAATAAAACACGAAATGTCTTAATTATTGAGTTTTTGAAAAAAAAATGCCGATATTTAAGAGTGGAGCCTTTTTTAGAGGCTTGAAAAAATCGTTTTTTTTTTTTTTGGGAAGGAAAGAAATAATTGATTGAAGCGAAATTTCTAGGATTTATAGTTATATATTTAAACATCATCCGCAAATTTTTTTGATACGAAATCTTTTACATTTGTCTTTGAAAAGCAATTGCCAAATGCTTATCGCATGTGCATATGCCAGACGGCGGTCAGGATGCAGGTCGCGATTTCTATCGGAAAAAAAAATTCAAAGAGAATCATATATTTTAATAACTTATGTTCAAGTTAAACTAGGAAAATATAAAATAAAAAGTATAAAATTTTTTAAAATTTTGAAAAAAAACAGATTTTGGTCTAAAAAAAATTTACTTAAAATATAAGTATGTTCAAACTTAACTTTTCTAGTTTAAATAGAAGATAATTTAATGCCAAAGATAATAAACTTTGCCCCAATTCCATGGCGTTCAGTTTTTTTTTCTATCCTGCCTGCCAATTAAGAAAAGTTGTAAAAATGAAAAAACGAAATTTAACACCCAAATGCGTCATTATTCATTCAATAAATGTTATCTCTTAAAATCTTTCTTTAGTTCGGAACTCATTAAAAACTTTAATAGGATTGCTTGTATGTATTCATTTGCAAGATTTGTCACATTAGTAAACAGCTGGTTCGAATATTGGTTTTGCGTATGTTCGAAAAGACGAAAATCCAATCAGATTCTGTGACACCATTTAAAATCAGAATTGGTTTGCAATTCTGACAGCTAAGCAATTCTGTCTTGGATTCCACAACACCCCTGATTAGTTCCACAGGTCGTACCCCACAGTTGAATGCCATACATCCAAATCGACTTTATGACCGCAATATATAAAAGTACTTTGTTGTCTAGGCTAAGTTTGGAGTTTTTATTTAAAAGCCAATTTAAATTTGCAGCTCTAATCTTCATACATGTTATTCTACTAGATATGTGTTTTCTCCACGACAGCCTTCTATCTAGGTGAATACCAAGATATGTTACTTCGTTCGCTTGTGGTACTAAAATATTGTTTATTTTTACTGCCGGGCACATCTTTAATCTTAGCGAAAATGTAATGTGCTTACACTTCTGTTCATTCACATTTATACGCCAGCTCGCAAGCCATACTTCGACAGAACTTAAATGCTCCGTTAATATTCTTGATGCTAAAATGTGGCATTTGTTACGGCACATTATAGCTATGTCGTCCGCAAAAGTTGAACTTAGTACATTATTAGCTGTTGGAAGATCTGCTGTATATATGATGTACAGTGTTGGGCCTAAAACACTGCCCTGAGGTACACCAGCCCTTATCAGTCATCAGATATGAAATCTCCCACTTTTACCTTAAATTTTCTATTTCTTAAATAAGAAATCAATGTTTTATGTAACGCCAAAGGTAGAATTTTTTTAATCTTGTATAAAAGACCTTCCTGCCACACCTTATCAAACGCCTGAGCTACATCTAGAAATATTGCTGAACAGTACTCCCTGCGCTCAAATGCTTTCCTTATCTCGTTAGTAATTCTATTTACTTGTTACTTGTTCTATAGTGCCATGTTTCGCACGAAATCCGAATTGATTCATTGGTATTGTATTATTTTCGTGGAGGAAAGGAGACATCTTTGATAGTAATATTTTTTTTTAATACTTTTGAAAGACAGAGTAGAAGACTGATTGGTCTGTATGAAGACGGCTGCATTAAGTCTTTCCCAGGTTTATCTATCAAGATAATCTGCGACTTTTTCATGAAATTGGATAGTATCCGAAACTAAGAATTGCATTGAAGAGCAAAGAGAGCACCTCTACAGCAATAATTGGTAACTCAATTAGCATTTTTGGGGAAATTTTATCATGTCTCGGCGACTTTTTTGGATTAAGTTCTTCGATGATACCAATGATTTCAGAAGGTGAAGTCATAAGAGGCTCGAGCGACACTTTAGCTGTGTTGGGTAAGATGGACAGCTTAAAGTTGTTCTTTGGCAAATTGGGTTGAAATACCTTTTCTAGGTGATTTACAAAGCAATTAGCCTTTTCCTCGTCACTTCGAGCCCAATTTCCTCCCAAGTCTCGTATAGGCATGTTGGAGCCAGTTGGTGGCTTCATGGACTTTTGGGCTTTCCAAAGGGAATTTTGCTTGTTTAAATTCAGACACAGATTCTTTATATACATTTCGGTGTTCAATTCTTCCTCACGTTTAAGCGTTTTTTTTTAATGATAAATTATCGCAATTTCTTCCAATGTACAATGTTAGTTCAGCAAGTGCTGATCGATGAGCACGCCTCTCTGCCATTTGTGCATCTATAATTTAGAATCGTTTGATGGATGCGCTGCTTTTTAGTTGCTGAAGTGTCGTTTTCAAAGCGTTTAATCTGAAGTCATTTGTAAAACATTTAAATATGGGTTGTATGCCGTCATTTAGTTGTTGTTGTGTATTACTTGTATTATGTTATGCTTTTGTTGCTTGGCTTGCTGTCAGCATCAATAAATTTACCCACACCTACGTTAACCCGCAATTATTAGCAACAATGTTGCTGGCTTATAATTTAGTTAGTTGGCAAATTAAAAAAACACACACATACATATACAAAACTTACACGAATCATAGCCTGGGAAATGCTGTCAGGTGTTGCAAACCTTTAGCGCTGAAATATAGTAATTTACGGCGAAAGTCAACAAAATAATCGGAAGTCATTATATTAAGAGTATGAGATTTAGGACTATGTTAAGATCAATTCGATTCATATTCAACAGTAAATCACATTATTTCGAAATCTACTTAATTTCAATAAAATATCATACACACATTTTCGGAATAAAGTTGTAGTACTACAAGTATATAGTACGTTATCAATTCAAGCGGAATTTAGAAAATCATATTTTATAGATTTATGCACATTGGCAGACTCTTATTGGAAAGCGCTGCTCTCTTAATTTTTTTATGGTACTACTGTGCCCAAAAAATAACATTTGAATTTAAACTGCGCGCGTCGAAAGATTTGGAGAATTATTTTTTTTTAGGTTGGTAGTACTGTCAGTCACATTTATGTCAAATTTCATGTCAACATATTCATTAGTGTTTAAGATACATACGTGCCGTTTTGTGAGCTGCTAAAAGTGAGTTTTTCGTTTTTTGCAATGTCAAAATTTATTGAGCAAAGAATTTGCATTAAATTTTGTTTACACAATCAATTTTCTGCTGCGGATACGTTGAGGATGGTGCAGAAAGCCTTTGGTGGTGAGGCTATGTCTAAAAAAAATGTTTACAAGTGGTATAGTGAGTTCCAAGCGGGCCGTGAACGTGTCGAAGACGCAGAGCGTCCAGGGCGACCATCAACCTCAACCGACGAAGCTCTCGTTCAACAAATCAAAGATTTCTTGTTGAAACCCCGTCGATTAACAATTCGAGACCTTGCTGATGAAGTTGAAGGATGTTTTGGGCCTCAAGCGCGTCAAATCTTGACTGGTACCGAAAACATTGAATTTTTTGGAAAAAAGGCGTCGCGTTGAAGTGTGTGAAATAATGCTTTCCGTCTACCAAGGTGCCATGAAATGCATTATAACTGGCAATGAGACTTTGATCTATGGTTACAATCCCGAAACAACCGATCAATCGAGCGAATATCGTGCCAAAAGAGAGCCGAGACCAAAAAAATCGCGCCAAAGTCGCTCAAAAATCAAGGTCATGTTGACTGTTTTCTTCGATTATCGTGGTGTTGTGCATTATGAATTCCTTCCAACCGGTCAAACAGTCAATAAGAAATATTATTTGAATGTTATGCGTCGTCTGCGTAAGGCTATCCGCCTAAAAAGGGCGGAATTGTGGAAAAACAATTCTTAGTTTTTACACCACGATAATGCACCATCCCATACTGCCTTCGTAATTCGTGATTATTTCGTCAAAAACTTAACCCACATGGTTCCGCAACCACCGTATTCACCTGATCTGGCGCCGTGCGACTTCTGGCTGTTCACCAAGCTCAAAAGGCCGCTCTGGGGACACCGTTTTTATACGATAGAGGAGATCCGGGAGGCCATCCCGGAAAGTAACTACAACCAGTGTTTCGAAGATTTGAAAATCCGTTGGCAAGTGCATTGCATCGGGAGGGGTTTACATTGAAGGGGATGAAATTGATTTGGAAGAATAAATAAAGAATTTTCAAAATAAATACAATTTCATCTTTTTTTGGGCACATGCTGAAACTGAAACGGCAGTTCAAGGATACCAGGGGAAGTATTAAACCGATGTTATTAATTTTTCACATCATAATATATTATTTACAGGAAAATATGGAAATGTTTTGAAAAGCTATTGTCCGTTTTGTACTATTTTCGGACGTGAAATCGCACACCTTAAATGCAATTTGTGTAGAAAGCACTTTTGATCAAACCCTTTAAAGGTCATGTTTCTAAGCAAAATACAAAAACAATCGATTTTTATTAAATCGCGAAGGCAGGCCAGCCTTTAAAGGCTTTTCAGCTTATTTAGTATTTTCTCCTAAAATGTTCAGATTAGAATTCTTAACATTTTTCTGACTGTACTTTCTTGCTCAGTAGTATTAGTAGTAGTATTATTTACTAGATTTCATCAAGCTGCCTGGCTGTCACCCGATACGCCTCTTTGCAGCAAAAAACGCACGCCAACAAACACAAGGATGGTTCGACGTCGAGAAGCTGTAATCACAACAGACAGCCGAACGATTTTCTACTCGACTACTCGAAGCGAGACACATATGCATATCAAAAAAAAAAATGCCGAAATACGTGAGCACGGAGAGTTTGAAGAGTTGGTCGAAAGGGGTAATGTTGGAAAATTCTACAAAAAAGATGGATGCCCAGAGCATACTGAAATTATGGAGGGGTAAACTTCTTCAGCTTGCTGATTGGCAGTGGAAATAAACGCCAGGAGAAGGCGAACCTGATTCCCCGATCGATGACGATAGAGCAGACGTTCCATTGCCCGACTATGAAGTAGTCCGAATAGCAATTACCCGTCTGCAAAACAACAAAGAGGCGGGGGCCGACGAATTGCCGGCCGAGAAGCAGACATTGTACGGAATGTAATAGGAACGAGTCGATTAAAAAAAAAATATTGAATCAATCGTAACAATTCTTTAAAAACTTTCAAAATAGGCTCCTACTGCGTCGATGCAGCGCTGCCAGCGCGATTTTCAACCATTGAAGGCGTCACGGAGGGCATTCTTCAGATTAGCGCTGTAGCCAAGATAAATGCTGCTTGGATCCCCTTTCATCGGCCTTTTCAGGCAAGGAAACAAAAAAAGTCCGGGAGGTTGGGGGTCACATCTGGGCTGTAGGACGGCTGCGGAAGCGTTGGGAAGTCGGCCTTGGTTAGGTAGCTGTTCACAAGAAAGGCGGTGTGAGCCGGGGCGTTGTCGTAGTGCAACTTCCAATCGGCTTCGATGTCTAGTCGGACCCGATTGACCCTTCGTTTGAGCCGCTTGAGGACTTTCGCGTAAAACTTGGCATTGAAGGTTTGTCCAGGAGGAACAAATTTATGGTGGACGATATCTTTAATGTCCAAAAAGACAATGAGCATCGTTTTCACTTTGGATTTGCTCATTCTTCCGGACTTATCAGCGACCTCTTCTTGGCCCTTCAAAAAGGGCTGTTGCCACCGAAACACACCACTTCTTGCTAAAGCAACATCTGGGTAAGTCTGCTTGATCATAACAAACGTCTCTGTCGCTGATTTAGCGAGCTTCACACATAATTTAATGGCGTACTTCTGCTCCAATGAACGCTGAATTTTCGGCTTACACCACTCACAGAAACACGTCGCGCGACAATGTTTGTCCTGACACTCTAGGTGCTCGGAGACAACTGACCAGCCGCTCGTACGTTAGCTAAGAACATCCTCTACCGGTTCCAGTCGGTGCGCACACCTTCCGAAGTACAGTCGCGGCGGAAGAAAATCAGTTCTATTAGTTTCCGGGCAACTCTGTATTCAAATATGGCGGTGATGAATGTGTTCGGCCGAAAGCATGCCCGACGATTGGAATTTAAGTTTGCTTCTCACAAGCTACAAAAAGGTAGACCCCACAATCTGCGTCAACTACCTTGAGATAAGCCTCCTCAAGATCGCATATAAGGTTCTATCGAGCGTATTGTGTGAAAGATTAAAGCCCACAGTCAATAAAGTGATTGGATCTTATCAGTATGACTTTAGGCCTGAAAAACCAACAACTGACCAGATATTCACCATGCACCAAATTTGGGATAAGACCCGTACAAGAGAATCGCCACACACCACCTCTTCGTTAATTTCAAGGCTGCTTTCAACAGCACGAAAAGGAACTTCCTCTAGGCCGCTATGTCTGAACTTGGTATACCCACAAAGCTAATAATAATAACGGCTATGTAAGCTGACGTTGAGCAACACCAAAAGCACATTCTGAATCGGGAAAGACCGGGCAGCTGTGAAGTGTATGTCGAGTAGGAGGTTCATTGAGACTAATATCGAAAGTTTTTATATACCCGTAATAGTTTCTTAATAGTTATCCATTGCACCTGCCAAACTCAATTATTTGTTTACAAATTTCGCTATAAAAAGGTGAAAAGTACGAAAGTCCATCCCGCAATGACTTGTCGGTATTTTGTCAGCGCAAATTTCGCTGTGACAAATTCGTCGTTCGCCGGTGTTATGTGGCAAGCTTATTACTGTAATTACCGGTTGACAAGTATGCGTGCAAATTAATTCTAGATTTAAAAAATTTTACAATTTGATGATTGCTATGAGGTGTCTAATCGCCTATACATTTCGTAGATAATTTTGAATTTGTGTGTGGACACTTTTATGCGCATAAATAAAGAAATGTATTTGCCTATTAAGTGAAAAGCTATGGTATGGTTGTTGTTATTGTTAAAATAACAATTTCTGTGTGTTTTTTTCATTTTATTTTTCTTTAGCTACAAAGCACATATAGTGCTGCTGCTGCCACACGGTGCTATGCCGTTAACTATGCTACCATTTTTATTGCTACTTTTCAGGAAGAACTCCATACTTAATTTAATTATCATTGGCAATAAATCTTTCAAGCCAACTAACGGAAAACTTGAAAGGAATAAAACTCTAATTTTATCGCATTTCTTTGCCGCACGCCAACTGACTGCCACAAGTGTCGTTTGCTGAGCTGCTTGCTTACTTGCCGGCAGTAGTTGTGTTATTGTTGTTGTTGTTGTTGGCGGCAACTGTATTAAACATATAAACGCGGTACTTCGTCTTCGCGCGCATTGCGCCGTTATTTGGCTACGTTGTCATCACTGTGTGCCACAGTGCGGCCACTGTCGACATTGCGC
>JAPZAG010003417.1:0-10740 GCA_027475135.1 Bactrocera correcta | reverse complement strand
CTTCTTCTTGAAAAGCGTAGACAACGCTTACGTGGTTATAGCCGAGCTAACAACAGCTCCCCAGTTGTTTCTTCTTTTCGTAATGTGCGCCAATTGAAGATTCCAAACGAACTCAGGTCCTTCTCCACCTGGTCTTTCCAACCGAGTGGAGGTCTTCCTCTTTCTCTGCTTCCCACCGACGAATACTGCGTCGAATACTTTCGGAGCTCGAGAGTTTCGTCTGTAAGGACTACATGACCTAGCCAGCGTAACCGTTGTCTTTTAATTCGCTGAACTACCTCAATGTCGCCATATATCTCATACAGCTCATCGTTCCACTAAATGCGATATTCGCCGTGGCCAACGTGAGGTCCCTCCCGACTCTGACGGAGCTTTTGGTATTGCTCAACGTCAGTTATATTTCTTTAGGAGTTTCACTTAAACAAGTTTAAATATACTCTTTGAATCCGAACGATTTTACCCAAAAACTGGATTTCTAATAAAGGAAGCGCATAGAAATATTTTAAATAAGCATTTTAATGCTTTTAAACGAGCTAAACAGCTCATGCACGCTTCTTTTGAATTTTTTCATTAATACCACTCACTTTTCATTTCAGAACATCGCAGCTGAGCGGCTCGGTGATGATCAATGGCAAAGAGCGTAATCTGCGGCGTTTTCGTAAACTTTCCTGCTACATAATGCAAGATGATATACTCATCGCTAATCTCACAGTGCATGAAGCCATGATGATCTCGGCCAATCTCAAGTTGGGCAAAGATATGAATTTGGCAGCCAAACGCGTTGTTGTACACGAGATACTCGAAACGATCGGCTTGAAGGATTCCAGCAATACGAAGACCTGCAATCTGTCGGGCGGACAACGTAAGCGACTCTCGATTGCACTCGAGTTGGTTAACAATCCACCAGTGATGTTCTTTGACGAGCCGACATCCGGTTTGGATAGTTCAACGTGTTTCCAGCTAATTTCTTTGCTCAAGTCGTTGGCACGTGGCGGTCGCACTATCGTTTGCACCATTCACCAGCCGTCGGCGCGTCTCTTTGAAAAGTTCGATCACTTGTACATGCTCGCCGAGGGCCAGTGCATGTACGAAGGACGCGTACGCGGTCTGGTGCCATTCCTCTCGTCGCTCGGCTACAACTGCCCTTCATATCACAATCCGGCCGATTATGTGCTGGAGGTAGCCAGCGGCGAGTATGGCGAATCTGTGCAAAAGCTGGTGGCGGCGGTCAAAAGCGGCGAATGCAAGAAATTCAGTCACAAAGACTACGGCTTGTCGGCCGTGCGTGGCATTGCCAATGACATTGTCAAAGGTGACAATGACTGCAACAACTCCAACAGCACAAGTACGAACAATGCAACAACACTAACGGCAACCACCACACTAACACTGGAGGATGAAAAATGCAAAATGGATGAAATGTCCAGCACTTTAATATCACATTCGAATGCACTCAACAATCCCATCTTGGAGACGCAACAATCACAACTATCCGACTGCACAGTGATCAACTTGAACATTCCAAACAGCAACAATGACAATGGCAACTCCAACAGCGGACTGCCCTACAGCTGTAGCTTCAGTTCGAAGGGCGGCCAAGTTGCGCTCACCGGTGCTGCAGAGAAAGCAGCCGCTGCCGGTTGCACCACCTCGCTCTTGGACTCGCACGAAAGTGTTGTTACGCTGCCCAACAGCTCGGGCTTCCCCACCAGCGGCTGGACGCAGTTCTGGATACTGCTGAAGCGCTCGTTTGTGACCATCATGCGCGATCGCATGCTGACGCATATGCGTCTGGCCTCGCACGTCATTGTCGGCGCCATTATCGGCATGATCTACTATGATGTGGGCAATGAAGCTTCGAAGGTGATGAGCAATGCGGGCTGTATCTTCTTCACCACGCTCTTCACCATGTTCACGGCGATGATGCCGACGATATTGACGTGTGAGTAAACTTGTGAGAATCACATCAGACATAACTGTAATTAAGCTGAAAATTTGTTTATCCGCAGTTCCTACTGAAATGTCGGTGTTTGTGCGTGAGCACTTGAACTATTGGTACTCGCTGAAGGCATTCTACTTTGCGAAGACAATGGCTGATCTGCCCTTTCAGGTAAGTAACGAGCTTCAATGTCTTTCGTCTTTTTGCTTCAAGTAATTGATTTTGGATCCTCTCCACAGATCGTCTTCTCCAGCGTCTATGTGATTGTCGTCTACTATTTGACCTCCCAACCCATGGAGTGGATGCGCATCTCGATGTTCGTCTTCATTTGCGTGCTCACCTCGCTGGTGGCGCAGTCGCTCGGCCTGCTCATTGGTGCTGGCATGAATATCGAAGCGGGCGTCTTTCTCGGCCCTGTCACAACAATACCAACCATACTCTTCTCCGGCTTCTTCGTTAACTTCGACACCATACCGGGCTACCTGCAGTGGGTGACCTATGTCAGCTATGTGCGCTATGGTTTCGAAGGTGAGTCCTTGTTATTGATACTTGTGGTATGAAGAAAATACTAACGTTATACCCTTTCATTTAGGCGCCATGGTGTCGATATATGGCATGGATCGCGCCAAATTGGAGTGCCATGAAATGTACTGCCATTTCCGCAGTCCCAAGAAGTTCTTGGAGGAGATGTCGATGGACAATGCCGAGTACTGGATAGATGCGGTGGCACTGCTCGGCACCTTCGTGGCGTTGCGTATTATCGCGTACTTCGTGCTGCGCTGGAAGCTGCACCTCATACGCTAAGCGCTCCTCGCATATATATAGTATATAGTTGTACGGTGTAATTATATTATGTATATCTATGTTATGTATTTATAAGTAGAGACAGTCACAAAGACAGTTCCATAAGCATTTCACGCTGATTTCAGTTTGTTTGGGATCATACGTTTAATGTGTGTGTGTGTTTTTTATACCATATATATTGAACTTGATATTATTTAGCGTCTTGAATTGATATAAATATTTTTTATTATCGTAGAATTTTTACGCATATGGATCATGTAATTTACTAGTAATCAAATAACTGTACTATATGTATGTATGTATATATATTAAGATGCATGCTTGCTTGCGGTGCTTTAATTTTCTTTCCACTCCCCACTTTTGTTACTGCATAAGAATTTCTATGGCAAAAAGTTGGCATATTTGTAAGATTAGCGCATAAATAGCTGGAAATATTATTATAGGAAATATTAGATTTTCAATAAAACACAACAAATTAAAAAGGAGTAGAATTATTATGCAAGACACACAGACCGATATGGAAATCATATGATTAATCGAAGCGAATTGAAGACACGCAACTGTTTTTTTAGATATTATACATATGTATGTTAGCTACGAATACCACTAACCGATGTATGTCACCAACGAAACGACCGTTCTCACAACAGTCGGGTCTGAGTAATCGAAAAGACACGAATTTTTGCCAGCCTAGCACTGTCAACTCGGCAATATTCGTCGAAATTTCTTCATGAATGCTTCATTCGGCTACAACAACAATAAAACAACAACCAACGAAATTGCCCTTAAAACTGTTTAGTACATATCCAATTTCCCGGATAAAACTGGTGAAAATGGCGACCAAGTATACCACAGTTAGCTTGAACTATGCAAAATTGGAACAGTTTTTCGAAAACCCATTGAGCCATACATTTTTTTATGATAGTCCTTAAAGAGCCAAACATCACTAAAATCGAAGATTTTTGAGTAAAAATTATCACTAGTATTCAAAAAGATTTCTAAATTTTATAACTTTGGTTCTTTACTTTCTTTTCAACATTTAGGTGACATTTTTCTGAATAAAATTGACCATATTGCCGCCTAAAATTTATTGCGCAATTTCCTTGAATTCGCGTGAATTTTATTTATAGATTATAGCATACTTTTCAGCGCGGAAAATTTGATTTAATTCGAAGAAACTGCGGGAAAGAAATAATAGCTGAAGATTTTATTACGCCATGCACAATTAAAAATTTCTGCGAGCAAATATTTCGAAGCTAAGAGTCTTGGTCCACGATAAAATATTCCCTGGAAGTTATACGAACCCTTTCAATAAATTTTAAAGAAACAAATTTCTTGCTCATACTTATTAAAACTTGTCATTAAGGAAAAATTTGCAAGTATCATATGCTGGTTCCCTTCAGTTCTTCATCACACCCAGCTTTTCCTTTCTGGACCAGATTGTCTGCGATAAATTTCAATTATCAAGCACAAAAATGTCAAGAGATGGTATTTTATTGCGAGAAATTGCTGACTTAGATTCGACTACACAGGAAAGCATACTTCTAGGCTTACGGGATATTTTAGTTAGTCGTATTTGTGATGGGATTACACGCATTTAGGTTTGTTTACTTAATTTTCTAACCGAAAATTCTGCTGTCAGTTAAGTTTTGATTAAAAAAATGTTATTTAGCGGTTAATAAATCTCTTTGCCGGCTAAGTTAACCAGTAATTATCTGATAGAAAACGGTCATAAGTTGTGTTGAGATCTATGAAATCCAGACGACAACTAAGTTGAAAGGCACCTTTGATTCACTTCAAAATAATCCATTCAAAATATAATTTAAAAAAAAAAAGGAATCTTTGGAAAACGCCCAAAAGTATGCACAAAATTAAAGCCAAATTGCCATTTATAACAGACAAATTCATATGTAAATATGTATGTGACAAACAAAGCCATTATTCCCTCTCCAACAGCAAAAGATTTATATCCCACATTTATAAAGACATATTAAGTTAAACACACTTAATCCAAAAAATAATATTAAATTCATAATTTGTTCAAGAAAAGGTTACAAGCAATTCTGTACAAGATTTTGTATATACACGATGTATGTATGGTAGTAGTTCGAAATAATCCAAGAAGGTTCTAAAGCAAGCATGCTGAGGTGATATTGAAGAAATTGTGATATGCCTGCGTTGTTTGATATTAATTTCTTTTAATAACAAAATAAAAAATTTTATTAGAAAGTTTAACTACATTATGACTTTATACTCGTACATAAAGATTTTTTTCACTTGCTGCAATGCCAAATACTATATATATCTGTATGTAAAATATGTTTTAGAGTTTATTTTTAATATTTTTTTGTGCACTTTTGACTCATACTTTTTATTAAATAAATAAAATAAGTGTAAATAATTTTATAAAATTTTTTTTTGCCTTGAAAAAGCTGGAATTTGTATGTGATGGACTTGATGAACATTAAAGGTGTGTTTGAAAAACGTTTTTAGAACAATATAGTGCGAACTGTTTTACCTATTATGAAGTAGTTTATTTTTGTAGTGCGATTTAGGTTAAGTGTTGTTGGAAACTAACGAAATTCGTAAGAAAAAAACTAAGGAAAAAATAGAAAAAAAGTTGAAAGCAAATAACATGGTTTTAATGTAAGAGTTGATGCATTGTTAAGTATCTAAAATGAAATATGAAAGTAGATTAATGATTTTAATGAAAGCCATGTTTAAGAAGACGAATTTTAAATTGTGTAGGCTAAGTGGTTGCAAATTAGAGTTGTAATGTTCAAGTGAGTCAGGAAGAAAGAAATTGCAATAAATGCATTTTGTATAATGTTTGCTATTTAAATGAACACATTTATAAAGTCATTCGTTTGAAGCATAAAAGTAAGCAATACAACTTTCATAAGGCGCGAGATTTTGACTATTTTATTTTGCTGCATTTTTTCTTTAAGAAGTCATCTCCTTCTTAGAGAAGCCTCTCTTTCATGTCAAGGCATAAATAGCCAGGAAAATTAAATAAAAAATTCATTATACATCATTTATAATTATATAATACTTGAACTGATTAAAATATTAAGAAAAAATTTATAAAAATGCAAACTGTAAGAAAAAATAAAAAATAGAATATAATATCTTAGTGTGCAACAAACCATTGAATTATGAAAAAATTAAAAAAAATCAGCAACGGCAAGAACACAGACATATAAAGTAAGAGTTGGAAGAAAGTCCCTCATAAATACCTAACCTATCACAAAATTAAAATAAAAACTATAAATCCTGTAATATTAATATCACAAAATAAAAATATAAATCCCGTAATACTAACGTTAGCAAAAATGAAAAACAAAAAAATCCATGAAAATAAATATTCGCAAATATGTCAAAATATAAAGACCGTATCTACAAATTGTCCACATTTGTTGAGAACATCATTATATCCACTTAGTAAATACTTACGCACCTCTCTATGCAAAAATTAAGAAAAGCACCTGTTTGTATGTATGTGAATGGTCACGCGCCATTTTCAAATAAAACACAAAATTCATATATATTGGAAAAATAAGAAAAAATTAAGAAAAAATTAAGAAAAATTAAGAAAAAATTAAGAAAAAATTAAGAAAAATTAAGGAAAAATAAAAAAAAATTAAGAAAATTAAACATATGTACATGTAAGAGATTTACAAATATAGCAATTTTACATATATATATACATATATATACTATATATATATCTATGTGTGTATGTAATCACCAATTGTTATTTAATGCAAGCGAACACCGTACATTTCTGTACTTTGAAATGTGTGTGTTTTGTAAATATGAAGTTGGTCAAGTAGCTATGTGTATGTGTTTCTAATTTAATACATATATATTGATTTTTCTTACTTATATATATAATTTTAAGTTCAGATATACTAAATAGTTAATTATATACTTGAAATCACTCAAATAAACAACTCAAAAACATAATTTTATTTACACACACGCGTATAATTTTTATTCCAACAAGTGAAAGTGACAGTGAATGATGGTGACAAGTTGACGAAGTGTCTTAAAATAATATTTTTTACACTTTTTGGTGGTTTTATTATGGGGTAATATTGGACTCCTCGTGTGAAAAATAGTCTTTTTAACAATTTTTTCTCTAATAAAAAATTAAATACTTTTTTCGAATTTTTTGTTGTTACAAACATACACTATTAACAAAGAAATTCTGAAATTTTTGGAAAAAAAATTGTAAACTCGTCCCTTGCGACGCCATTTCCGGTGACCTCTCGGAAAAAAGACGCGCCCACGTTGACAGGATAACTTCTTGGAGGATCATCGAAAGTGGCAAAATGCGTGTTTTAGTTAAAACCTTGACTTCGAACTTGCAGGAAGGGGAAAAACTGAAAATCGGGTTTTTGGTAGTTATTTTTACAAAAAAATTAAAAATCAGTGAAAATTTCGCGTCATTTTTTTTTCCAAATAGTTGTAATCGAAAAAAATCCTTCGTTCAAGTCTTTAAGAATTGTATCTCAAAGACCTGTGCAATATTTTATGAATATATATCGTTTGAGTAGTTCTCGAGAAATCTTGCTAACCAACTTTAAAAACAGTTTCGAGAAAAACGCGTTTAAAGACGGAACACTTAGCTTTGCTAGCCTCGAGCGCACAAGTTCTCAATGCTGAATCTCCGAAACTGTTACTCGGATCAGCTTAAAAATTTAGAACAATATTCTAAAGGTGTTGTAGAACTTAATAAGACAGTAAAAATAATTGAATTTTTTGAACCCTATAAACCTATCTAACCCTCAAAGGTGTATTGACAAAGGAGACCCCCAAACTTTGAAAACAAACCTTAGGGCCTATCCATATCTTTTAGGGGCACACTTACTGTGAAATTTTGAAAAAATCAACTTTTTTTGATCTGCTATGCTTTATATTTTTTAAAATAACATTCTAAAATTTCAAAACGATATCTCAAATAGCTTTTGTGCTACAAGCATTTAAAGGGTGGCCGCTCAGTTCAAATTATCATGAAATTTTGAATTGGTTTTCTAATCTGATCAAAAATCGAATTTTAGCAGTTCATTAAACTCCATCATTTTGTCAAATTTTGATATTATTATTCTAAGTCGATGTACGGAGAATATTTTTAGTTTAAGTTTTTTTTATTTTGAGGTTCCATCCACGTAGAAGGTCGTAATGCATGCAATAGTGGTGAACCTTTTTTAAGCGTCGTCGAAGATCGGGTATAACTCAAAAAATATTTAACTTTCTTTTTCAAATTCAAAATTTTTTTATAATATTTTTAAACATGTTTGTATATATACCGTGATAATTTCAAAAGAATTAATGCAGTATATTTTATATTATATATTTTTCCAAAAATCTACATTTTTTAGGCTGTCACATTAGGTATGTCTCTTAATTTTTCCCTTATTTGCAAGTTATACATTTTTTAGCAACATTTAGTTTTTAGTGTATATAATATATACTATATGCACATACATACATTTTGAATACAATCTTATTATAACAAAAAATTTTTTTTTGTCACTCATACGCCCTGTACTACAGTAACTCCACGGCCTGCTTTTCGCTAACTAATTTATGGCATCAGGAAAAGCTTTGCAATGGCGAGCTTTCATTGCAGAAGCTTTTTGTACGTTGTTTGTGCGAAAAGCTTTTACAATTGCAGCTTTTTTAGTACACGCACACATGTAAACTAAACAAGTGGATATCTAAATTCAATAGCAACGACGATATATTAAAGCTTCAAAATATAAATAGCAATTCAAAAGGAATATTTATTAAAAAGTGGTACTTTCAATTGAATACTGCTAAAAATGGTTTGTGATTTTATGAACTTGGCTATCGTTTTTCAAATAAAACTAAAGGGAATCTATATCCATTAGATTTAGAAAATTTGTAATATTTCGGTAAGCCGAATTAACATTTTATTATGATTATTAATATTATTTTTTTCCATCAAAAAAAGAGCGTTAGACCTTCAGCGAATGATTTACTTATAAGAAAATATGTCAATCTGATAAAAAACTTCTTAGATTTAGAAGCTAGAGATATGAAAAACTGATATGCCTAGCCAAATACTATCCAATCAATCCAATAAGATACTAAAACTACGAATTTTTTTTTTAAAGGCCTCCACAAAGCTTATGTATTACCTTAAAAAGCTTTTTAATGATAGAAATAAAAACTTAAACCAAAAATATATATCAAAAAAATAATATAAGTCGGTTTTATTTGGACAAAAATTCTCGAAAAATATACGAACGAACTTTTCTAAAAGTTTTCCATCAATTTTATTACTCACATGCCAGCCACGCCTAATGTAACGTTGCTCTAACGCACAGCGGCGCAGTGGCGGCCATTGTCAGCCGAAAAGTGCAATGTGCAAAATGCGCTCAATGCACGAGCTCCACCGAGTGGCAACTTCAGTCTGTCGCCGACAGTTTCCCCAATAGGTGTGGTGCGCTAAGCCAATATTTTTCCGTGTGCATTTTCCGCCGTTATTTGTTTTTTTCGTTTTCATAACATTTAAGAGAGACTCATTGTGCATTATACATACAAAAAAGTAGCATTTTTCATTGGAACAAGTCGTGCATGCCGCGCCAAAAAATGTGACAACCACTTATCGAGCGTAATAACAAACTAATAGCGTAAAATATTCTTTTTTTGTTTTTGTTTTCCCTTCAGTTGGTGCAAAAGTTTTTTTTTCACTGACACTCAAAGCGGCACTTGCCACTTGTTGCATGACCGCATACGATAAGCTGAACGCTTATCTAACAAACCAGTTATTTATTCCTCGTCAAATTTTCCGCCGCTCCGCGCTTTGTGCACACAACACCAACAAGCGCATACACACATACACACGACGGAGAGTAATCGCTTATGTATTTGAAAGTAATTTGCTCGCGTGCGATTTCTCTAAAGCGAAACGAAGCGCTTTTCGCCACCGCGCCCACATCAGCAAAGACCTTACACGACGCGCAACGAACGACAGCGGGCGCGCGGTCGTCGTCTAGCATAGTGTGTGTTGCATTTGTTCTGCGACCGAGTTATTGACCCTTGCCAAACGAGATTTTTCGCATTCTACAACAAATTTTCCAACGCGAAGCACGCAGTGGCGGTGTCTTATACCGTCCGTCGGTTTTTTTATAAGTGCGCGCAAAGTTTTCGTAAGTACTCGTTTCGTGATACTTGAACGTGTCGACAGTGTTTGAAATGGAACGCGATGATTACGCTTTGAATCTCGTCGAAAAAAATAACCGGTAAGTTGAGGTCAAGTAGGTGTAGAGCACGGTTAAAGTCAGCCAAGCGCTGAAATTGTGCTCGTTCAATGCAAAAGTAGTCGCTTTCTTTTCATTTACTTTTATCAGTACTTAAGTGCTTGGGAGTCAACGCAGCTTTTGTATGCGAAAATGCAAGGCGTGTCACTATTAATGAGCGCACTTGTCGCATGTGTTCGTTACAAAGATTCACTGCTGTGCAATTGCTTGTTAGCTAAGCATTATTTATTTTACAGTAATGATTATGGAGTTTGGAATTACCTAACAACGCATGTAAGGGTATTTTTTACGGGGAACTATGACAGCCTAAAACAACCTAGATTTTTGGAAATTAAAAAAAAATAGTGCTGTATCCATTGTCTTGCCATTTTCAGATTTTTTCAGAACACCCAGTAAATTTTTTGAAAAAAAAAATACCTTTTGGGCTATACGAGATCTCCGACGGCTCTAAAAACAGATCCTCTACTTTTGCAGTGAGATCAGCCTTCTCCGTAGTTGAAACATAAAAATATAAAATTCTCGTTAAATTAAGTAGAAGATAGTCTCCGTACTAGCCAAACTTGATGAAAAAAGGTCAAAAATTTACAAAATGGCAGCGTTTTTTAAAAAAAAAGTTCAGTTTTCTCCCAAATTTTGGTCATTCTCGGGTAGCCAAAATTTGATTTGTGATTAGATCAAAAAATCGATAAGTCAGTAACGCAGAAT
>JAPZAG010003416.1:0-10741 GCA_027475135.1 Bactrocera correcta | reverse complement strand
TGGTTTGTGGGTTCCTTGGTGCAAACAAATACATACCGTGCAGTCGTCACCGTGTACGGACGTATTTTTTTTCTGCTCCGCGCTTTATTATTTTATCTTTTTTAATGCCGTGTGTTTGCGGGCATAGAGTTGACCGTGCTCAGCCCAAGATAAATTGTAATAAATGCAATCAATTTTTCCACTTGACGTGTGTAAATTTGTCGCAGGCTGACGTGGATTTTTTGCAGAAATCAAAAAATTCTTTTTATTGTAAAGTGTGCGCGGCGGTTCGGAGAAATTCCATTCGGTCGCCGCCTGCGTCGCCATCAGTGCGCAATGCTCAGTGCACTCAAACTCCAAGTTCGCAACAACAAAATGATGAACACTCGAACAGTGTAATTACTGAACCTTTGTTGGAGCATAATAATCTTAATATTGTAAATTCAGTGCTTAATTCTCTGGTATTGGAAGTTAGTTCACTGAGAAGTGAACAAGCGAAGGCGCTCGCGTTAATACAACAATTATGTGATGATCGTAATTCGTTAATCGCTAAGTTAAACGAACTTAAATCAGAGATCGGCATTGTGCATAAGAAATTGTCCGATAATGGCAAGATCACTACACCAGCTTCGAATGTTATCTCTGCTGCTAACGTCTCTCTCACTGCTGCGTCTACTGTTGGTACAAGTGACTCTACAATCGCTGCTCCGTCTATTGCCGCTGTCTCTGCTGATAACGAGTGTGGGAATTATCTCGCTCCCGCTACACCGAAGGAACTCTCTGCAGCTTCAGCTATTGCTAACTCTATCCTTACTTCTACGACTATTGTGGGTACAAATGCTCCGTCACCTAACGTTGTTGTTTCGGCTCCCACTGATAGCGTGAGTATGGATTACCTCGCTCCCGCTACTACGAAAGCAATCTCTGCCGCTCCGTCTGGTGCTGGCTTCACTCTCTCTATTGCTGCTGACAATAAAAACGCCAATACATATGCTGATGCTGTTGCTAGGAATATCAACACTCATTTGAAAGCCAATAACAATTCAACAGTTGCTGCTAAACCAGCTCGCAACCCTGTCGCTGTCAATGCTGCTCAATCTCTCGCCGTTGATGATTCTGTTAACCTGAACTCTTCTACTTCAGTTGCTGCTAATAGAAATTTGAAGGTAAAAGTGAGTACTAGGAACAAAAAATCCCCAGCCACTTCAACTGTCGTTGGTGTTAATGCCAATCGTGATCTTGATGTCGTCATACCCAAGAAATGGATTCACTTATCTGCATTTAAGAACTCAGTTACTGAGGAAGATATTATATCTTTTGTTGTTAAACATGCTAATGTTGATAGAGAGCATCTTCTATGTTATAAATTAATTAAGAAAGATACAGATATTAATAATCTTAAGAGGATAAACTTTAAGTTAGGTGTGTCCCCATCTTTTTTTAATGCCGTTTTCTCCTCTTCAGTGTGGCCTTCTGGCATTAAGTTACGTCCCTTTAAGTTTTTTCCAAAGGGAGGGGTAAACAGTGCTGCAGATTAGTTGATGCGCCTGTTAATCACGATTCTATTCATGCGTTTTCTGAACCTTCCTCAACTGGCTCTTGTCTTAAGGTATACTACCAAAATTTATCGGGCATTAGGTGTAAATCAAATATTATTCGCAATTTTTCTTCACATTTGGATTTCGATATTATCGTTATTGTTGAGACTTGGCTGAATTCTAGTTATTTTGATAGCGAATATTTTGACTCTAATCTCTATTATGTCTTCCGCAAAGACAGAGATCACGAAAAAACTGGCTGTCTAAGAGGGGGTGGAGTTCTCTTAGCAGTTCATCGCAAATATCGTCCTCGCTTAATTATGCTTGATAACGAAGATTCTATTCTGGACCAACTATGTATCTGTATCAATGATGCTCTGTTCATTGCAGTCTCATACATCCCTCCTAATAGTCCTCTAGAGTTGTATAAGCTGCACGCAAATAATATATCCTCGCTGGTATTAGGTAAGGTGAAAGAGAATAATATCTGTGTTCTGGGTGACTTTAATTTAAGCAATATTGTCTGGTCTGGTTGTTCCTATAGTCCAGCTCTTATTCCTTAAAATTTTACATCAACTCAGGAGTTATTTCTCATTGATAGCTTGCTTAGTCTCAATCTGATTCAAATCAACTCATATTCAAATAGTCTCGATCGATTTCTAGACTTAGTCTTTCTCAGTGATAATTTAAAATTTAGGTTTCTTGATGGATTCTCTTCAATTACCCCAGCCACCATCCATCATTCCCCGCTAGCGTTTGAGGTGGATACTTACCTTTTCGCTCCTGTAAAACCTATTGATGGGCTTGGTTTTAATTTTGCATTTTGTGATTTTGAACGACTCAACAATCAGCTCTTGGGAATTAAATGGGATGATTTACTTTCGGGGCTAGATACAGCTAATAGTTTCTCCATTTTTAAGAAATCAATTCAGGAATTCTGTCATTATAATATCCCGCTAAAACACACACATCCATATAAGTTGCCTTGGTATACTAAGGACCTGAAACGTCTAAAAAATCTCAGAAATAAATACTATAGAAAATTCTCTTCAACTAAATCTCATGTTTCCTTTGTTCAATATCAGCACTACACAAAACTGTTTAATGAATTGGATAAGTCTCTCTATAAAAGGTTTATTAATAATACGGAGTCTACAATCAAGTCGAACCCTAAGTTCTTTTGGAACTTTGTAAAATCTAGAAGAGCGTGTTCGGCCATTCCTTCTGCTTTACGCTGGGGAGATAAGTCGGCATACACTCCGGTCGAAATCTCCAACTTGTTCGCTGAATTTTTCAAATCGAACTATGTTCAAGAGGATCCTGGTACTAGTTCCACTTTTTCAGCTAATGACTTCCCATCCATAAATTTTGGCTCACTGTGTCTTTCACAGGATGATATTGCCAAGGCTATCGGTGATATTAAGTCTTCTACCAAATTGGATTTGGATGGACTTCCGCCCGTACTAATAAAAAACTGTACTGCCTTAGTATATCCCCTCATGCTTATTTTCAATAAGTCTCTCTCCTCCGGGAATTTTATTTCTGACTGGAAATTGACATGCATTACCCCCATACTTAAAGGTGGTAGAAAGGACGTTATCTCCAATTACAGGCCTATTTCTAAACTGTCTACTATTTCAAAAATTTTTGAGTGTTCTGTTAAAAATAAATTATTTTTTGCAGTAAAATCAATAATTAATGTCAATCAGCACGGGTTTGTCTCTGGGCGCTCCACTGTGTCAAACTTAGCAGTTTTTAGTGACTACTGCATGTCTGCATTCTCCGCTGGATTTCAGGTAGATTGTGTCTACACAGATTTCTCTAAAGCCTTTGATAAAGTTTCACACAATATTCTAATTAAAAAATTATCATCTCTAGGATTTCACTCGGTCTTCCTGCAGTGGATTAAATCATATCTGCAAAACAGACGATGCGTTGTCAGTGTCGATGGAGTGTCATCTGATTCATTCATTGCGTCTTCGGGAGTCCCACAAGGAAGCGTCTTGGGTCCACTTCTCTTTGTGCTGTTTATCAATGACATCTCCTGTTGCTTCTCTTTCGCTAACTATCTGTTATATGCAGATGACCTAAAAATTTTTGCAATAATCAAAAACACACAAGATGTACTCAAACTTCAATGTGATATTGATACTTTTCATAATTGGTGCATGAAATCGAAGCTTTTTCTGAACCTCGATAAATGCTCACAGATCTCTTTTGGTAGGGGACGCAACATCCTATCTTCCAGCTACAATATTTCTAACTGCGTCCTAAAATGCGTTACTGAAATCAAAGATCTTGGGGTAATCTTTGACAACAGATTTTCTTTCAGTAATCACATCAACTATATCACTTCAAAAGCATTTTCTGTACTCGGCTTTGTCCGTCGAAATTCTACAAATTTTTCCGACCCCTACACGTTAAAATTACTGTACACATGTTTTGTGCGGTCCATTTTGGAGTATGCAGTGTTTATTTGGAGACCATATTGCATATCGTCAATTAACAGGATCGAGCGTGTCCAAAAGATCTTTCTTAAATACGCTCTCCGCTCCTTAAAGTTTGTTGACCCATTACCATCGTATACATCGCGTTTATTGCTGATACATCTTAAATTACTGGATAATCGAAGGTCCGTTCTCTCCCTTTCATTTGTCTTCAATGTAATTAACGGAGGTATTGACTGTCCCTATTTATTAGCGAAACTTAACTTCAATACTCCCCAGCGTTGTCTCAGGTCCATTTCCCCATTTTATTACAAAAAGGAAAGCACTAATTTTGCTGAATATGCTCCCCTCAAGAGGGCTATGCGTGAGTTTAACTCGATTTCCGAGAAAGTTCTTCTTGATTTCTCTCACACTAAGGATTCCTTCATTAATACCCTCAATTCTGTTTTTTAGTTTAAGTTATCTATTCATATTATTGTAATTTTAATTATTCTAGAATTCTAATATGCATCCTAGTTTTCATTAGTCTGTAAGAATTAATGTTCATAGACTTTACTAAATAAATAAATAAAAAAAAAAAAAAAAAAAAAAAAATTTCAAGTACGTAGATGGGCGTATTCGGACCACTGCCACGCCCGCAAAACTGCTATTAACCGAACACAAATAAAGTGCCATAACTAAGCACTAAATTAAGATATAAAGTTGTAATTTGGTACAGAGGATCGCAGTAGCAAGGGGCACCTATGGGAAATTTTTTTTGGAAAAGTGGGCGGGGTCCCGTCCTCTAATAAGTTTAATGTATTTATCTCCTAAACCACTTAACCTACAACAACCAAAATTGCTGATTACGAATCTTATAAAAATTTCTACTCTTAGTCTGAAAATGGATGAAATCGGAGAATAACTAAAAGCGCAATAAATCAAAAACTAAATATGCCCGAGACACTAAATGTTACCTCCGAGGTAGTGTGTGAGGGGTTTATAGGAGCCCGAGTGAAAATTGGACGGTGGGTGTGGCATCGCCCACTTTTTAGTGAAACCCCATATCACGGGACCTGACCGAGAATTTTGTACGTCACATTTCTAACATATTCCTATATTAAAATGCGAAAATGGGCGAAATCGGACTACAACTACGCCTACTGCCCATATAACACAATTTTAAATTGCTCTAGATTTTTTCACTTTCCAGTACACAAATCAAGAAGTAATTAATATGGTATAACGATATAAAATTGTGGATCAGTCGCAACCGAGTTGTCAAACCGTACGGTCGCATTTTTCTTTTTCTCTCGCGGTCATTCTAGCAGTGTCTGTGTTATAACGCTACTTTACAGTTGTGCACAAATAACTTTTTTACTGTTAATTTCTCGCTGTGTTTATTTCTTATTGTTAACTTGTGCTACATTCTTACATTTTTGAATACACAATAAGTAATATTTCACAATGCCCCCCGGGGCCAACAATCTGGGTGATAATAGGTTTGCCCTATTATCCCCAGTCCAGAAGACAAAAAGAAACCTGAGCAAACAACGTTGGAACTATTTCCGGAACTCCCCATTACTAAGAAGGATGACCCCAAATACCTCGTCATTAAGTCGCGGGATGCCAGTAAACCAATTACATCCTTCTCCTGCTTCGCGACTTATAAAGGTATTCAAGCTATCAGTAAAGATATCAACAACATCTCGTCACTTCGCGATGGCAGCCTACTCCTCCTGGTAAAAAATCAAAAAATTGCTGATAAATTCCTTTTCACTAAGAATCTACCCGGTGCAGGTGCTGTTGAAGTTGCTCTTCACAGCACCCTTAACTCAGTCAAGGGCACAATTTATGCCCCCTTTATTTGCCAACTTAGCGACGAAGAAATAATCGAAGGTCTCAAGGAACAAGGTGTCTCTGCAGTCCACAAGTTTAACAAAATAGTTAAAGGCGTTCGTGTACCTACTGGTGCCGTATTATTAACATTCAATAAATATACACTTCCTAACAGAATTGATGTTGCCTGGAGAACCCTAGATGTCCGTCCGTACTACCCTAATCCTATGCGCTGCAAAACTTGTCAGCTATTAGGACACACCGCTAAACACTGCGTAAAAACTCCTTCCTGTGTCATTTGCAACCTTCCTCCTAACCACTCTCCTCCTTCTGATTGCACCAGAGTTTACTGCGCTAACTGCGCAGGTGAACATCCCTCGTCCTCAAATGCTTGCCCTAAATTTATTCAATCGAAAGAAATATTAAAGATTAAAACTATACACAAATGCACCATGCGGGACGCCATTACCATGTATAAAAATCAACATCCTTCCACCCCATCCCCCTTCTCCTTTGCCAGCGTGGCAAAAATTCAAACTAACAGCGAAATTAATCCACACTCAAAAAATCCTAATAACAAAGATAATACTTCAATATCTAAAAATTCTAACCTCAATACTAACGCAACAACAACAAAAGCTAACAACGATTCATCCTCCACCAAAAATCCATTGCATCACATAGAACTTCCAGAAACTTCAAAGAACTCCCCTCTTCTACACCCTTCACCCTTGAATTCCTCCCCCTCCCCATCTTTCTCTCCACTTTCTCACGTCTCATCTCCCTCCTCACACACCTTATCTCCTCTGGCATCTTTTGCCATCTCTCCTCTTGCTCATAACACCCTTCCAGCCTCCTCCTCCCTTTCATCTCCGTCTCCCTCGTTGATGGAACAATAAATTCCCATAACCTCACATTATTATTTTTTCTTTATTTTTCTATCCATGGTATCCATCCTTCAGTGGAATATCAACGGATACTTAAATAATTACATCGAACTCGAACTATTATTTAAAACATTCAAACCCTCAGCAATATTATTAAATGAAACTCAATCTACTATATCCGCAAGATATAGCCTTAGAATTTGCGCTTCAAAATCAGTACAATTTTATCTGACTTCCCTAATATCAGTCACCAAATCTTTGCTGATGATTTAGTATTGTTTTCTATTCCTCCGATTTGTCCGTTGTTACGTCTTCCTTTTCTAAATCTTATCCCTCTTATTTCATTGGCCCGGTTCTTCGGGCATGTCAATTTCTTCCTCTAAATCTAAGTTATTACATATTTTGTAAGAAACATCATTGTAATACACCCACACTTACCGTTAATAATATAAATTTAATCTGTATAGATAGTTTTAAGTTCCTAGGCTTAATATTAGACTCTAAGTATCAATTTAAGCAACATTGTCAATATGTAAGAAAAAGACTATTTGTTATCAACATCTCCGTTAAAAAACATATTGCCGGTATCTGGACTGCCTTTTTAAAGGACAATATGGAAGACAGCTTATATAAACTCTATCAACAATGATGATCCTGTTCAGTTTTTAATGTTCCCAACTATTATCCCACCAGTCAGCCGAAAGCCTATGATGCTAGTGCTGCGTACTTTAGTTTATATAATAATTTGTTTATTATGTAAGCTTTAATAAAATAAAAAAAAAAATTGTGGATATTGGAACCGAATATTTCTATCCCGACTTTTGACTTTGATCGAAAATATAAGTCAATGTGTGAGACATATGATTGAAATTATGGGATAATTCTTCTCTGAATTGAGTTAATACTTCCCTTAGCCTCCACATACCTAATATATAGATTTAAAATTTCCGGGTGACTTTGTACTGCATATATCGGCCAATATGTGAGTTATCTCAAATGAGAGAGCGTATTTCACTGATAGCGTTGTGTCTTTCTACCTAAAATTAAATATCAGAAGTTTGGAACATCCGGCTGATTTTACTCTAGATTATTAGTTTTATAGTACTGCTTAATAGCATGGTACAGGGTAGGCCATTTAAAGTTGACCCATTTGTTTGTTTCCCAAAAATTAAGGCGTCGCGGATAATCAGCTGGGTTTAGTTTTTGTGCCATTTGAATTTTATATGGAAACATCTTCAAATCTTTATGAATTATGCGTCGGAGAGTGGTGCGAGAGATGTCAAATTTCCTGAGAGCGGCGATAACTCGATGTCGATGGAGTCTCCTCAATACTGGCTCGTACAGCTTCGATATTTTCATCAGAACGTCTTGTGCGTTGTCTGGATGCATGACTGGCATTACTGAGATTACCGGTGTTCACAAATTTTGCGTATAAAGACTTAATTGTGTTCTTAACTGGAGCACTTTTCACTTTATTTTTTTTGCGAAACGCACGTTGAGTTAACACAATTGAAAAGTTATTTTGAATATAAAGCTGAACAATTTCAGCGCTTTTGGAGTGTGCTGTTCCATGGTATAAATTGTCTTCGAATGACGCTTCTAACGTGGTATGACATTAGCCGATTCGTCAGCGCTGTTAAAAGTTACAGCGTTGCCAGATGGGTCAATTTTAAATGGCCTACCCTGTAGTATGGTATTGGGGAAAATAAATAATTCGCATAACGATTTTCGTTTTCTAATAAACCTGATGTGTCTGTCAGTATAGGAGTTATGTATATATAAAATTGCTTCGATTTCGATCGTTTAGTTGGGGTTTTACACCTTAAAGCATTTCCCTGGCTTGATTCTTGCAAGTTGTAAGAGTGTAACATATTCGGTTGCACCCGAACTTAGCCTTTCCTTACTTGTTTCTAATGTTTTATTTTTTATTATTTTGAATTCGTTATTTCACTTTATCCTGCTGTGAAGGTGTTATTACATCGCCATGTCCGCTTTATTTTTATTTGGCATTAACTGACAAGGATATTTCATTTGTATCCCTTTTAATAATGCTACTGTCTCACGTTGGGCGCCAGTTAAAACCAATAATATGATTAAAAAATATGTATACATTTTTGGACCTTTTATTCGGAGCTCGTTTCTTTATTTGATATGCATGGTTAACGACCTCACAGTGTCACTTAGTTAACTTCTGGCTTCGCAAAGAACTAAAAAGTTCAAAATAATGTTTAATAAAAATGGATTTAGTACATTATTTCGTATGCATATATGGAGCATATCACACTTTTTAGATCTCTTATTAGGAGCACATAGATTATATGCCGACTTCATGATAAAATCAGAACAAACAGTACCAAAACACGATCAAATCAATTCAGTTCAGCATAGACAACATTGTTAATCAAATTTGAGTAGCCGCCAGCGTCAACTGATCTGATACAACACGATCAATCTGTTCTTCGGCAATCATGATCGAGTGAACGGTATGGCTGGCTTCGGTTCCAATCGTATCATGACAGTTCATAGTGTTGCGAGGGGTTTTTTGAATTGATGTGAAACTTTGGGTGAACTGTAAGTCAATTTATGGGTAAATCTGTGGGTAAATCTATAAGTACAGCAAACAACCACAATTTTCTGCTGGACTGATTTGAATCATGTGTGGAAAAAAATGTATCAGCATCGAGTACGTACATACATACATATAAACATACATTTCTTATATGTACATATGTACTTGATGGAATTTCCATTATACATATAAAATATGTATATATATACATACAGTACCATCAGTGTATAGGGGGTGACATACAAACCGAACGCTGTCGATCGTTTCATGAACAAATCAGGTATAAGGTGATCGCTAGTGATTCAAAGTTGTTCTCTATCGCTGATTTGAAGACAAACAGTGCGCTTCGTGTACATGAACCGAACTGACAGAATCAGACACAGTAACGGATCAGTACTTAAGTATAAACAAACATTTATAACTCGTTGCAGTTCTCTGGTTGGAAGCTTCTGATTGGTTGATTATATTGCGTGGTTTGAGGTCGCCTGAAGTGGTTATTCAAGGGTGGGTATTAATTCTCGCAATAACAGACGAAAGTTTGTTGTTGCGTGGTGATTGCTGACCGTAACGCCTCCTCCTTGTTTCCTTTGAGGGAAATTTTTCGCAATTGGTTTCATATCTGTAGGAACAAATTGAGACTTTTTGTTATGCCCTGATCTGGTGTAAAAATAAAGAATTTTAAATAATCTAGCCCAAGAAATATTGCTAAAATGGTCTGACTTATTGAGATTTTGGATGAGATATAATTTAGTTTTGGACGTCCGGAAAATGTATTTAATGAATCTGTTGTAAATCAGACTTAGCTTTTTTTTGAATAAGTTGCTTGCAAATATAGGAGGTAAAATTTGGTGGGATGTATTCTACTAGTTTTTGTAGTTTATGTTCGCTACAGTGATCGTTTCATTATAAAACTTCCAATAAAGGTGCCATTAAGAACCTTTGTTACATTCTTGTACGTTAAGTTTCCTTCATAATTCCATTCAAATTACAAAGATTGTTTTTGTCTGCGAGTAATTCTATTATAGGATTATTTGAACTTGATACTCTCGCATGTTGCTGTAGTTACCATGAGAATTTGTAAAATACAATGATTTTCATCTAAAGCTTGTAATTGGCTTCTTTTGCATATTATTTTGTATACTTTCACTTTTCTTGAAATCAGGAGGTTATTAAATGGAACATGGTTTTTTTGTTTTTAATGTTGACTGTCCCCAATTTTGGTAAGGATATGATGTACATACTTATATAAGAAGTGAGTTCTTCAGTATCATTTACGATTTCCATGCTACCAATTAATTTTTGGATCTGAGTATAATAGCTTTTTTCACCGGTTGTTTGTATCACCTAAAACCAATCCAGATAGATATTTGATAAGAATGATGAAACGAATGATGACTGTCAGTCTGTTCAAGCGATAACTTGGATAAAAATGAAGATATCTTCTTTGGAAAGAGCACCTGTGGGGTACAACTTTTGTAAAAATGGTGGTGGCCCCGCCCTATA
>JAPZAG010000347.1:0-63416 GCA_027475135.1 Bactrocera correcta | reverse complement strand
TAGGAAGCAACAGAGGCAACATATAAAGAGCCTTGAGCTCAACACTTCATCAATATAACCTAACCTTTGAAGACTGAATACTCGTGTTTAGAAAAAAAAAAAAACAATATTTGAGCCTGAAAATACATTTAGTTTTACAACGCTTTTGTTGATCTCTTTCAAACCTCGAATATCATAATATTCTCATTTCCAGATTGCGGCTCAAAAATAAAAAACATGAAACGGGAGATTTTAAACCCATAATCTACGCAAATTTATTATAGCAGAGGTATCACATCTTCACAACCATTTATGGTATTTCCGTTGAGTTCAACGCTTCATCGCCAGCTCTTAACGACTCTGCTCACTCCACTTCCCACCTGCGAAAAGAATAAATCACCACCCCGGCTCTTACGTCATCCATATTGCACTGTCAAACTTTTCAATCGAATGTCAATTTGGACAGGTCATATAGAAAGGTCACCGCTCATATGCCATGCAGGCGCACACACACACACTGATAACTCAATTTATAAGCAAAAAAATTCATTTCTGACTTAAATTCTCCACACTCGTGGCAAATTGTGGCTTTTCATTGCATGTCACACCAATACATACATATGTATTGTGTATTTACACATTTATAAATTTGCGCTGCGCACGGAGCAATGAAACGCATTTATCATTTTTCCGCTGGAAATAAACCGGAAAATATCAATTTTTCCACGCGTACACAAAACTAAAAGAGAAACAAAATGACAGAAAACAAAAAATAAAATAAAAAAAAAATAAGAAAAAACTATATTAAAGCGCAGAAATAATAATATACACAGCAACGGAGCGAAATTTATGCCGGCCGCACATGAGAAATGTCCTTTTTAATGCCACGTGACTGATGCTGACGATTTCCATTTTACATTTGCCACAGCTGTCACCACACAGCGCACACCACAACAACACACACGCAAGTAAAATTTTTCGTGCAAATACAAACATATACACATACATTTGCAATAAAATGCACACAAGCACACGCACTCTCTGCCTTATAAATAAACTGACGCGCCAGAAGTTATCCTGTGCTGCGCCAGGCTCTGCTGTGTTGGGCTGTGCTCTGCTCTGCTTCGTTGACTATGTGAAAAACGAAATGTAAAAATTAATTTATGATTTTCGTGGTCATTTTGTAAGCAAACACCCACCGCAAGCCTGTCAAACTGTCAACTCAGCTACATATTTATATGCATATTAGGGTGAGCCAAGTATAAAATATCCCCACAAGGAAAAGTTTTCGTTTTAAAAGCTGTCGAAGAACATAAAAATAGCCGACTTTGCAATAGCACGCCAGTCGTTTCTTCTTTTCTCAATTTAACGCCAATTGGAGATTCCAAGTGTAGCGTGCTCCTTCTCTCCTGGTCTTTCCAAAGGAGTGGAAGATCTTCCTCTTTCTCTGCTTCCTTCCGCGCAAACTCTGTCGAATACTCTCAGAGCTGCAGAATCTTAATTTGGATAACGTGACCAAGCCAGTGTATTTGCTGCCTCTTAATTCACTGAACTAAGTCAGTGTTGTCATATAACTTGCACAGCTCATTGTTCCATCAACCGCCATATTCGTGGTGGCAAACGCGCCAAGGACCATAAATCTTCCGCAGAACCTTTATCTCGAAAACTCGTAGCGCTGACTCATCCGAAGTTATCATCGTCCATACCTCTGCACCATATACCAGGGCGAGGATGACGTCTTCTTAAATATAATACAGCGAAGCCTTTTCCAGTTTAAACAACAAAAACGAAGGAAATTGGCCCTGTGGTGAACAAAGGTAAGGCAAAGTACCTGGAAGCCACAACAAAACATTCTTCGCGGCTTAGAAACTACCTCACTACTGAAAGCTATTATTTACATTGGAAAAACTTAAGACTCGGAACAATATTAACGAAAGAAAAAGTGAAAATCTCTGTAGATCTCAGAACCAGCATATATTTCACCAATAATCTTCAACGAATGCCCTGGTTAGGACCTATTATTCGGATGAAAGATGATTTGCCAGCGAAAAGCTACCTCGAATCGAGATCCATGGGTGGACAATACATCCATTGGAAGAACATTGCATAGCAGTCTGTCTGCATTTAGAACATACAACTGGCGGAACTTCACAGGGCGAATTTTTGTGTTTTTGGCCAAGACCAACCCATGGTTGTAGTGCCAAAGAAGAGGAATGAATGAAGGAATAAATTTTGGATATTTTCGACACTTTGATATAAAATTTTTTTACAAAAAAAACTGAAAAAAAGTTATAAATTTTTTTCGGACATCCTCCTGAAGTTTGACTATAAGGTCAAGGAATCGAAAATTTTCCTGAATGAATCGCTGGATATTAAATTTTTTAAATTCCTTTTTTTATTTATTTGTTACCGCTTCTTTCGGATTTGCATGTTTGCATAATCCGTTATATAATAGACTTCTTTTAAAATAAAGCTCCAAAGAGATATTAAGCGTTGCAGGAATATTTTTCTCAAGGGTGCATTTTACACCAAATTTCGAAAACTTAGTTTCTGACTCACCCTAACATAAATAAATATATGCATATCTATATTCGCATCATGGCAACAATACGATTTTCCAACTTGTGCCTTTTTACTTATGTCGAGTTTTTTATTACAAATTCTCATTTTTTCTCTGCTGTTTTTTTGTGATTTTTTTTGTTCTTGCGAAAATGCAAAGTTATAAACCGGAAATGTCGTAATAAACAGCCAAAAAATGGTTATGACGTTTGGCGATTGCCTTTCTTTTCCATTAATATTTCTCGTCCTGCAGCCTGGCATTCTCGGTTGGCTGCTGCTTTCCGGCGCCGTTTTTCGGTTAGTGGGTTAAAGTGTTTGCAGATGTTTTGGGCGGCAGTTTATTTGTTATGTATGTATGTAAGTGCAGAAAATCATGCAGGTGGCTGTTGTGCACTTCTTTTATTTTTTATTTTAATTTTTCATTTTCTTATTTTTTCCATTTTTTAAATTTGATTTTTCGTTTTAATGCCATTTTGGTGAGTTAGTTGGCTGCAAAGTTTCAGCTTCGTTGACTAAGACCGCAACCTGCTTGGGTGCAAGTTGACGTAGCTGAGTGTGTCCATGGATGCTGTGTTTTAACCTTTACTTGTTGTTGTTGTTGTTATATTTTTTATAGCGCCACGTGGCTACTAAGCTGTAATGGCAGCAACATGTAAAGAAAAGTTTGGCCATAACAGAGAACTTCATGGTGTATTTGACAAAGGATTCAGAGAAAGAACTGATGGTAATGAGGAAGGAATATTACAGTGAATATTTATTTTCACTTACAGTTCCCCGAAAATCTCATATCCAATGAGAAAAGCTACAACGTCTCTCCTGTCGTTCAATTCTAATAAACTTTAAACAATTATAATAAACTTTAAACAAAGCAACAGATTTACTGCAAAAATTTTCGGAATATATTTTTTGATTGCTGTAAAGTCAATATCTCGATACAGATGTAAAATATTTACTATTTCGATTTTTAGACTACAATTATTTAACAAAACAAAAAAGATCAGTTCTTGAAAAGAAATGGTTCGAAGATATAATGGTTTATATGGGACCTCAGAGTGGTACTTCGATAATCTCGTACCGACATCCTACTACCCATGAGATCAAGAAAGTTCTACAGTTTCAGTAATTTGCTACCAAGACGCTGCTGAGAGTTTTTATGCTCATCAGTTTAAGGTATCTTACTGGGAACGAGTTGAATCTCAGCTGCCATCTTGCTTTCTAGCACAGAACCTATGGACCGGCGCGTTTGCGAGATCCTTTTAGCCTCGAAAGATCTACTGAACTACTTTCCCTTAAAAAGTTCATCTTGCCACAATGGTAAGAGTTCTTACTGGACATTGTCCAATAGGCAAGGCGTTCATGCTGTTAGGCTAAGAATTCAGTCGGTCGCAAATTGTCAAAGTTGTATGGAAATAGGTGAAGTTGAAAGAATCAAAATTCTTAGGTAGAAAAATCATGGCAGTTATAGCTTCGACGAACCAGGAGACATAACCAAAACTGACATTAGCCACCTCAACAAATTTGTGACCAGCTCAAAGCGCTTCGTTGATTCATGAAAATCTTTATGTTGAATTTTATAAGAGTTATAGACTGTTCAAGTGAGATCTCTGTTGGGATCAACTATTTAGCATAACCTAGGTATCTTACAACTCGAGACCTGAATAATATTGTTTGTAGTTTTGACACCGCTGACAAGAAATATTTCACTGACAAGTATCATTATATGACCAGATAATATTAGAGCGATCCGACCCCACAGTTATGCAAGATCCATAGATCATAGTCTTTAGAAGATATCAGACTTTAGGAGATGCTTAAAGTTCTTTACTTTACTCAATTAAAGAAAGAGTGAATAAAAGAATATATTTCCGAATTTTTCTTTAAGCAATGACCGAGTGTCAGAAACCTTCCAACATTACCATGAAGCTTGTGACAACCTTAAAAAAGACGTCGGAAAACCCTATAAAATGTATATGATGAGCTGAGTCGATATAGCCTAGAACTAGTTTCTCAGTCTTTGAGATATCGACGAATTTTGAACACGATCTTCTCTTCCAAAGAAGCTACTTGAAGGAATGGCTGAGAACGGACCACCATATAGATGCCATGCAAAATGAATATCGGAATCAGGTCCATATATGAAAAACTTTTATTTGACGAGAAATCGTCCAAATTTTGCATGGGTTCATTTCCAAAGCAAAGCAATAATATCTGCAGAAATTGTTCAAATCGGACTACTATAGCATATGGCTGCCATATAAATTGGGCAATCGGAATCAGGTCTTTGTATGAAAACTTTTTATTTGAGGATATATCGTCACGGAATTTTGCATGGGTTCATTTCGAAGGCAAAGCAATAATGTCTGAAGAAATCGCTTAAATCAGACTACTATAGCATATAGCTGTCATACAAATTTAAAGAATAAAATCTAGTTCTTATGTGGTATCTTTCCTTGCTTGACGAGAAATCAACATGAAATTATTTGTTGAGGCAACAAATTGTTGACCTCTGAAGATATTTTCCAAATCGAACCAATATAACATATAGCTGTCATACAAATGGAAAGACAAAAATCGAGTTAAGGATCATTTTATAACCTTTTATACTTTAAGAAATGTACCTGTAAATGGTATTATACATTTTCCAATAAGCGTAATATGTTTTATCTTCAAAAACACACTAAGTGTTTAGGAAATCCAAAAATTTTCTATTAATTTCTATTCTAAGTGAAGTACAAGCGATACAAATAAGGTCTGTATATAACATCAATCATTCAAATTGAGTCCACGATGCTTTTGCAGCAAGGAATTCGCTAAAACCAATTTTTGAATACATTTTGCACTAAAATAAGTCGCATGTCATAAGTAACCTTTAATATTGACTTTTAAAGCTTGAAGAAAGTCTGGTTTATTGCTAAAGATCAGACGGAGGAACCGAATTTCAGTTTTTTCCTTTTTTGCTTTTTTCCAAACAATCAAACTCAAATATTAGTAATTAAAAAAAACTTGTAAATCTCCCCAGATTGCTGTAATTTCAAGTCAAATTCCATGCCTTTTATGCAATATTATTTCAGCTTATGAAATAAATATGCCTAAACAAACAGTGTTTCTTAAAACATAAGAATTTGCCCATACCCACTCAGCTATCAGAAGATACCTTGTATACTCGCCGCTTACACAACCAACAATTACTATTGCACCACGCAAATGACGTCACTAGCTGTAAGCTTACAGCAAATATTTGTAAAGAAAATAAATAAAAGTCTTAGCCCTTGAGCATATCGTGCTTTCTTCTGTTTTGCTTGCGCTGAGCAAACAGCAACAGGTGAGCGCGCGGCGGCAGCTATTGCGCGCTGCTACGGTGCCTAATTAGTGCGTAAATTTTCGCTTACTTATTTCGTATTTTTGTTTATATTTACCAAAAAATACGTATTTATGTGTGTATGTAGATGTTTTTTAGCAGCTGCGGGAGCTGTTGTTTACCGGCGGTTGCACGTGAATTTGCTTGATTTGATTTTCTTTTACTTTTTAATTTATTTTCTCTTCTTTTCCTTTTTTTTTGCTGCAATTTATTTTTCTTTGGCATTTGCTGCTATTGCGCAGTTGTGGAAATTAAAAGCTACTCATCGCCACACCAAAGATTTTAATATTTTTCGCGTGATTTGCTTTGGGCGCTTTTTAATTATTTTTCCTTAGATTTTTATTTGCTATTTGTTGTTTGTTTTCTTTGTTGTAGTTGCATTGAAAACAATTTTGTAATAATTATGTTTGTGTTTATTTACAAGTCGACGCTTTTATTTCTTCATTTACGTAGTAAAATCTAAACAAATTATTCTTCGTGTTGACAATTCGTTTGTTTATTATTGCTTTTCGTATTTTGTCGTCTTTACGACTTTTGCTTTGTGCGCCGATTTTCGTCAATTTGTCACCTACAAAATTGTGTAAATGGCCCATTGTCCTGCATTTTGTTTATTATTATTTGTTTCTCTTTTTTTTATGTATTTGTCATCTTTTTTGTATATTTTTGGGTGTTAATTTTTGGTCTCAATTAGTCAGCGACACTGGCTATTTACTTTGTCGCCTGTATTTGTCGCCGTTTTTATGTTTTTATTTATTGACAAGGCAGAAAAATATTCCACTTTTATTATGTGCTTGTTTTATTTTAATGTGTTTCCCAAATTTTCCAAATATCATTTCTAAATTTTACGTTTTTGAGGTCACGTAAATACATTTCTTATACAAAGAGTGATCCATTTCAAGGTTCCCCACTTTTTTAAAGAAAAAACATAGAAACTTCAAATTAAATGTGAAATTTTTACTATCATTCGAAGGAACATTCTTTAGCATTTGCTTTTTGAAGATTATCTTCTTCAAATGTTGGCCGCGGTTAGGTTGCAGATGGTCCATCAGTTGGGTCCAATTTTAGATGACTCGATCGAGTATTTTGACTGGTAACTGGCGAATGACACACGTAACGTTTTGTTCTAAGGCCTGAACCGAAGCTGGATTGTCCACAAAAACTTTAGATTTTACTTTGTGGCCAATCGACCAGCCCAAAACGTGAAGAATTGTTCTACCAATAAACCCATTGCTTGATGTGTAGGAAATGGTGCCGTCTTGTTGAAACCAAATGTCGCCGAGATTACGCGCTTCAATTTCAGGCATCAAATAGTCGGTTATCACGTTCGATTGACGGTTACATTGTCACCGAAATAATTTTTGAAGAAATATGAACTGATGATTGCTAAAGATTCCACCTGCTGACAAACAGCACCAAACCGTTGTATTTTCTGAATCAAAGTGCAGCTCTTGAATATCTTCAGTTTGCTCTTCGCTCTTAATGTGACAATTTTTCTGGTTTACATACCCGTTGTCGGATCTTCTTGGAACTTATCAAGAGACCATAGAGCGAAGTGATGTCAGTCTTTAAAATATAAAGTTCACTTTTACTCAGAATTTTGACAATTTTTAACCCACCAAAGGTATTATTTGTCTCACAGTAATCACTTAAGCAAATTTGGTTTTGAAAAAAAAAATATTTAGAGCTGACTAAACTGAGCGGTTACTCTTTAGAAGACTGTAACTTGGTACTTGGGTAGTAGCCTTTCGAAATTTTATTGGCAATGGGTGCGCCCCCTAACTCTTCCCAAAATTATAAATTTTATCTAAGATATTTCAATTAAACCAAATTAATTTTCTTCCCCATTCAAACCCAAACAAGTTGAAAAAATAACAAAAAAAAAACATCCGTCAAATTTTATGCCACCCTGCACATTGTAACCCAACTATGTCGCTCGAGTTAATACTACACATTTTTGTTACTTCATACAACAAGAATTGAGTATTTACAACAATAAAGTATAACCGAAAATATTCATTGAACCAATATATGTATACCGTTACATTGAACGCAAATTTATGCATATTTCTCAATCACTTTATTGCTTTACAACCCTTTCCCCTGACATAGCGATTATTTTCACTTCTCTTTGGTTTTATACACAGACTATATGTACATAAGTACATGTACTATACGTATATCCATACATACTTATAACTACTTATACATCTGTATGCAAATTTGTATATCTGCATTTATGCATATTCGACGCTTCAAAGTCATCAAAGCAAGAAAAATATTTATTTGCTGTGATTTTCACAAAACGATTTTGATTGCTTTTTAATTGGTTAGTTTGGAATGCCTTTGGTGTATGCGCACCCTACCCTCCCCCCTCACCGCATCGAAATTCAATGTAAATGTATGCATGTGTGTATGTCAGTGTGTGTATGAGTTATGGCAGTGTGACGCGTTGCGCGTCAACATCACTCGTTGGACGACGCACAACCACAAAACAATAACAACAACATCAATTAGAGATCAAATGAATATTAAAATAAGTAAATTCAATTGCGAATAACGCATTGACGAATGCCTTTTATGGCTGCGAGAGGGGGTGAGTGAAGAAATATTACAGAACTATACGCAGACAAGCGAAGTATTTTGAAGACCCTGTAAGAAATATGAAATATATGTAGAAACTTTGTAATAAAATATAAGAGAAGTGTCTAGTGCCCCAAAAAAAGCTATATTTGACAACACAAGAGCAAATTTGACACGAACTAGTCATATAGATTTATTGAGATCACACTCCACACGAATATAAATGCCAATATCTAAAAATTAAAAAAAAAAAATGTGATTCAGTTTGCGTGCATATTCTGTATGAAGCAGTCCTGGTCAAATTTGATCATGAGCTTGTTTTGGGAATAAGGAAAAATAATCGACCCCTCTCGTTCAGGTTTTATTAAACGCATGTATGAGTAAATTTGAGTGAATAATAAAATTTAGTCCAGTCCGGGTCAAATTTGATCATGAATATATTCTGGCGATAAGGAAAAAGAATTATATCTTTTTTTCAGACACTCTCAAACACATATTTGAGTAAATTGGAGAGAATACTAAAATTTTGTCTAGTCCGGATCAAATTTGATCGTTAGTAAGTTTTGAAAAACGCAATTCTTTCTTTCAAGCCTCACTAAACACATATTTGAGTAAATTGAAGTGAATAATGAAATTTTGATAAGTCCAGGTCAAATTTGATCATCGCTATGTTCTGGAAATAAGGAAAAAGGAGTGAATCTCTCTCTTTCAGGCTTAATAAAACATAAATTCGAGTAAATGCTAAAATTAATAATAAAATTTAGTTCAGTCCGGGTCAAATTTGATCATGGGTAAAATCTGGAAATAAGGAAAAAATCGAGTATTCCTCTTTCAGGCTTAATTCTACTTATATTTGATTAAATTGGAGCGAATAATAAAATTTAGTCCAGTCCGGGTCAAATTTGATCATTCTGGAAATGAGAAAAAAATCGAATCTCTTTCTTTCAGGCTACATTAAACTGTATATTTGAGCGGATAATAATTTTTTTTTGTTCAAATTTTACTTTGCTATTTGGAATTATTTTTTTTAATAGTGTCCAAAAAAGTATACTTTAAGTCCAAAAAAAGTTGGTTAGTGACCTAATTTCTTAAATAACTTTTTTTAGCTTATAAACGGCAAAGCTGTCTCGAATATGAATTCCAGTTGACTAATTATTCAGTAGTTTTCCTCGAGGGTCTCTTCCTTTCGTTGCTAACGCATGAGTAGCAATTTGTGTTTGCCACAACGACTCGTTTGTTGCACAAAGTGCTGTTTGTGTGTGGCACGTGCTTTATGAAGCGAAGACTTTGAACTGTTTCATTGGCATTGCAATAAGTGAGCGCTTTTATTTTGTTTCATCTTCTATTGAGTATTCATTTTCACACATTTATGGCGTCATCGCCTGTCTACTTAAGCGGAAGTCGATGTGCATATTGGTGTGAGTAAATAATAAATAATTGAAATTATTACAACCATTTATGTAGGTTTTACAAATATCTAGAAGAAGAAAATATTAGTGATATGGGAAGAGAAATAGTGTCTAAGAAGAAATTCATCCAAGTAGAAATGAGTACGAAGATTTTTTAAACGTCCAAATATCAAAACATAGGTTATTTGCGATACTAAATGGAGTCCTCTTAGGAAGTCCATGAGAAGTATTCATCCATTCGGATGGCTGAGCCTGACACGAATTTCAACAGACTCTTTGATCACCCTAAAAATACGATATCTTAATGCTTTGATTGCTGCTTGGATAACTCTGTAAAGACCTCTGCTTGAAATATACTGCAGTGATCTGGTAGCTTAGAAGCCTTTTATCTACTCCGTCCTCCATTTTACATGTTCTACGAGTTTCAGGATGGTAATAAGCCTTTCCTATGTTTACTCTGAGCCTTCTTACGAAATCAAAAAGTGAGATCATGTAGTCGGAACTTGCTCACCTCCATTGCCCTCCGAGCAATAAATTCTTCTGCAGCCAATAGTCGCCTTGCGATGTTGGCGCTGAGCTTTCTGTGAAGAGGTCTACTGGTGACAGATCTAACTTTAGTTCCTATATCTAACGTTATGCACATCGCAGCGAACCTCTGAACCATTGACTTCTGCTAGGTAGAATATTGTTGCAATCCACCACCTCCAGTTTCGCATCTTTCCACAGGTTCCTAAGCGTTCTGACAAGTTCCCTCACCCATGTTAGCGACGAGTCATTTTTACACTTTAAGATTTTGACTCTGCTAAGCCATCTGTTCAATCGCATGAGGGCGTGAGTGCACTTGGTTCGGCGTCCTTCCTTCAGAAGAGGTCTTCCAATAGCTTCATCTCGACTATTTTCCATCCGCTCCTGTGACATTTGTCCCGGCAGGTTACTGCGGTCTATGAGCATCATGATCAAATATAATTTCGTAATCTCATCGCCATGAGCTTTGTCGGATTGTCGTCCGCGTGCTTGACGTCTAGCTCTTCGGCTACGTTCCTGCACTTTGTCTTTTTCAAAGGCACCTTCATTTCGCTCTCCGTGAAATGCTGCCTATTTTCGGTGGTATACTCATCCATGCGATTCGATTCCCAAACACTGGATCCGAGACATTGCACCAGTTCTAGTAGCGAAATTTGCCCGGCCGTCTTTAGCCTCCTCTCTGGCGCAAGCCAACTGTTTCACCTCCTCTTCCTTCAGGTTTCCCTTGTTCCTGAATCGGTTACATATCCCGATCGCCGCCGTGTACCGCACCTTTGCCTTCAACCCCTCCTTTTTGGCTTCTTCCGAGACCTCTTATGTTCCAGAGTTGGAGCTCTCGATCACCTGCTCAAGAGCGCTATTTTCTATTACTTAAAATTAATATAAATTTACTTCATTGTGCAAAATGCTCACTGTTCACGCTTGTAGGTATGCATGTATTTTATGAGTACAAAGGTTTTCATGCCTCTCAACACGCCCAACTTTTGCGGCAAACTTAAACTGTTGAAAGTGTTCAATTGAACGCCTGATTTACGACGCATCTAATTGCCAACACCAAGGGTGATGACGCTGGCAAAAACAGACACACAATACATGCATACAAACATACACATTTACACAGATAACTACGAACAGCCACACATTCAAGAAATAGTCAAAGACACAAGTGCACATATTAGCGGTTTCGCCTACCAATTTTACGCTTGAAACGCTTACTTTTACAGAAACTTGCACTCGAAGTTTATATATGTTCATGTGTATATATGTGTGTCTGTACATGCATATAGCAAAACATAGCTGCGAGGCAATTACAACGCGGAATAATGTATTTAAGGACTGCCTGGCAATCGTCTTCTGCCACATTATATTACATATATATACATATATGTATATATAAATGTGTTTGTTTGTATGTATGACTTTGCAAGTGAGGGCGTGAGACTTTTACTTAAACATTTGGTGTATTTGTATGTGTGAAGAGCTACCAAGTTCGGCATTTGGCAATTAAGTGTCGACATTGCGCTCATAAATCAAATTTACGCGCCACATTCGCGGAAGCGTCACATGTGTGGGTGTAAATTTCCACACTCATACATAAACTCACACATCTAACTGTTTATGTACGGTTGACAGGATATATTTAGTATGAAAAGTGTGTATAAATATATATGTGACATATAAAGGAAACGCGCTGTCAACCAACTTTGCGCCAAGCTGCCAATTCTCGAGGACTTGCAGCAGCTTCTTAGTGAAGTAGCGTAAATTTGAAGGGCGTATCTAAAAACATCGAGAAAATGTGGAAAAACATAGGAAATGTCATTGCCGGAAATTGTTGCTTTTAGTTGACATTTGACAACAAATACATTTAATGGCTTTTTTTATATTTCAAATGAAAACGAAGAATGTTTATAAATGATCAATAAGAAATGAATGTGCTGGATAATATCATACATACCGTCACCTAAAATGTAAAATAACTTAACATCACTTTTCATAAGTTTACAAGCGAAGGAAAAGCGCTCTAATAGAAACAACGCAAAATTAAACAAAATTTAGTTATATATTTGTTATCATACACTCATTCTGAAATAAAATTTAAATTTAAAATCGACAGCGATTTTGGATTATTTTTTGGTGATAAGTTGTTTTTCATTTTAGATGACGATATGAAGTTTCAAGCTTTGCTCTAAGAAAATGATACAACATAAACAAATAATTTTTCCCAGATATACCATATATAAAATGGAAGTTTTTGTTAAAAAAAAAAACGCATTTTGAAAAAATTATATTACAATTCAAAACTTTACGCTCTACACAAAATTTCTAATTGTTTTTTTTTTTTTTCGTAAAAACGTTGCTTTAAAAGTTATACGCACATACTATGACCAAGCATTCATGCGGTGCACCATGGCGTATGAAAAATTCACAATTTATATGGCACTTGTACAAGTATGTATATATTATACTTGTACATATGTATATCTCAATATAAACAAGTAACCGTCACATGATCGATTAACTTGTTATATTTCGTTGTTGTTTTCCTATACTGCGTTCTCAGTGCTGCTGGGCGAAAGACATGCCATATGAGCCCTACTACTATGAATGTCTTCGGTCAAACTCATAAAATATATAAAAAAATTACAGAAAAAATAAAGTTTCTTCACTTTATTTAATATAAATCATTATCATATGCTTTTGGGTTTCCGAAATACGTTTGACGAATCAAAGGCCACATACAACTGTAGCAGTAAATTCGATCTAACCATTTCGAAGCTGGATTTTCTAAATTTTTTCTTACTTGAGGACTCCATACTTCATTCTATTTCTAAAAAACTAAATTCAAATTAACAACCTCAACCGTCAGATACTCAGTAATCTTTAAATTATAAGCAACTCTCTTTAAAAGAACCACCACGACAAATATCGTAGTTCCATGCTAAATATCTGAATCTTTATCACCATTTTCTTGGAGAGCACAAAATAATTTTAAGGAGAAAGATTTAATAAGTAAAACATATGTCTTTTTCTTCCTAAAAAATTGCTCATTTATCGGAAACGCCAATATCGGACCACTGCCATACACACTAAACCACCGGAATCAAGTCCTTGTATGGGAAACTTTTTTATTTGAAAAGATAGCTTCACGAAATTCAGCACGAATTATTATACAATACTATAATCAACTGAAAATGGTTCAAATCAGACCACTATATCATATAGCTGCCATACAAACTGAGCAATCGGAATTGAGTGTTTGTATAGAAATTTGTTTCATTTGACGAGATATCTTCACCAAATTTAATACACATTATTGCCAAAATCAGCGACACAATCGCCAAAGAAATCGTTCAAATCGGGTGACTATAGCTTAGAGCCGTCATACAAACTAATCGATCAAAATCAAGTTCTAATATGGAAAATTTCTTTTTTTTTACGATATATCTTCAACAAACAACATGAATCATTGTCTAAAACAATGCTAAAATCCTAGAAATTTTTTTTACAGATTGGCTACCATAGCATATAACTGTCATATAAACTAATTGAACAAAAACAAACAGCATGTATGGAAACTTTTGTATATGTGAAAAGCATTATAGTTTCCATTAATATTAATGTTTAATAGTTAACGTTTTTCTTATTTTTTTTTTTTTAAGTTTAGCATAAAATTTTATATTTTTCCTATTCAAAAATATGTTGCACAATATTTTTTCCACTAACAAAATTTCAATTATTAATTTTATTCTATTTTAAATAGAAGCAAATTATATTACTTACAACATGTTCAAAAACCCAATTTCCTCTTGTAAACACAACTGTTTTAATTTTGTTGTAATTTCATTAAACACTTTTTGCTTGTGATTGCTAGCAAATCTCATTTACACTGCCAATAAAATTGGAAATTTGCAATGTAAATTAACTTTTATAACACTTCTGCCACTTGTAAACAAATATATACACACATTACAAAAAAACAGCGAATTACATATTTGTGTACAACATTTTATATTAATGTGACAGCTAATTAACCCAATAAATAATTTTTTGAACTATAAACGGATATGCTCAAACACACTCGCAAACATATAGGCAATGTAAAGCAGCTGATGTTAATCTACTGTTAACTCGCCACAAATGACATGCAACGCATTACCAGAGCAATGACCTACTTATATGCCAGTTGTAGTACATTTTTTTTTATGGGCGGCACTCTATAAAAAGAAAATTAGTTTCATAACTGTTTATGCTGTTCAAATAAAAAAATTAAAAAATTTATATTTAATAGTTTTAAATTTAATTTAGTTTTCAACGATTATATTATTAGCTGTTACCGAACTGAATTATAAAAAAGAAAAAACCCTTAACTTCGGTTGCAACGAAGCAAATTTCGTCAAAATAAATTTATATAAGTTTATATTTCTTTGATCGTTCATTTTGTATGACAGCTATCACCTATACGCTATAGTAGTCCAATATCGGCAGTTCCAGCAAGTGAGCAGCTACTTGAGAAACGAAGACTGCAAAATTTCAGATCGATATCTCAAAAAATGATATATGTGGACTAACAGATCAACAGACGACCACTTGATAGAATCCAAAACTAACTGTCTGATTTGTGTACATTATGACATTCACAGTGGAAGTTTACAACCGTTTCCTTGCTCGCTTCGAGTTTGCGGCTACGGCAAGCGCAATTTTTAACTTATGTTCTTCAAATGGCCGATGATTTTATGCTTGCTGTAAGCCTGTATATACTTTTGCTGGCCCTTTGTAATAAGTGCATATTTTTTGTCTTGTCCTAACTTTCCTCTAGTTGTAAATTTTCTTCTTTTTTGTACGGTTTGTTCAACATACGTATAAGGCTGTCTCTCTTGGCCATTCCCAACGGGCATGACTTTAGCTCCGTCTCGGGTTCAACTAAAGATGGACCTGGTTTGGCCAATTCTCCTGTGCCTTAGGACGCAAATTATGGACCAATGAAGTTAAGGGGGTTCATATGAACGCATATATTTTACCACTTTTTAAGAATTTTTTTTATGCGAAAACAAAATTCAATCATTTTAATTTTTTAATATATTTTTATTTGTATTTTGAAATGTAGAAAAAATATTTTTTTCGTTTATACATTTTTAATATAGTTTTTTTTTTTTTAATCAAAGTAGTCCCCAACAAAAAAAAAGTAGTACACTGGTCATGGTGATAGCGGCTATTCATGTTGTCTGAATTAAAAAAATTAAAAATAAAAAATCTAAACTAATCAGTAGTTCTGCCGCTATCGTCCCTACCAAATATAGTCAATTAAATTTAAAAAAATGTCGAACTTCAAAAAAAGGTCGCGAAAATCTTGTTTTTTTCCTTAAAAATCGTTAAAAACATGAAAATATTTTCGAAAATAAACAATTCTGTTAGGGACGATAACTACAAGTGAGTAGAAGAACATATGTAAATTTTAAAGCAATCGTTTGATACTTTTTTTTTAGGACCCTAACAGTTTCAGAAAACGATGATTCAAGGAAAATGCTTTAGAAACGTAGCAGGTGCAGACTTGTCATGGCGCCTGGTAGACAGTCGTTTATGACACGTCGGCGAGGATGAGCTGTAACTTATCAAATACTATGAATTTCGGTCTGAATTTTCCCTAGCATGTTTTCAATAGGCTTTACTGTCAAAATAAAAAAAAAATCGATTTTTCGAAGTAATTACATGAGAATACCCCCTTAAGTTGCCAGTGAGCTTAAAGCCTTCCTTTCGGGACCTTCTGCTTAATTCTTTTAACAGAAAATATTTTTAATTTCCGTATGAAGACCTCTATGGTCAATTAAATGTTTATTTAAATTTGGATATGACTTAATCGCCCTAGTAATTCCTGCACAGCTGCCCTCTGAATTTCGTTTATCTTCTGATGTCATATTGTTAATTTAATGTTGGCCACCATATTAAATTTTAAGTAACTCGCGACTTGCCAACAAAGTGTGTTGAAAATATATTAATAATGTGGTAAACAAATACTTAATTATTTCGTTAAAATAAATAAACTGCAAATACAAAGATTTAGTCATGCCTTAGTGCCACGAAAATTTCCCATATGTGCCGCATATGCAAATATTTAAGCGAGCAGCTCGTAAATAATATTTAAATAAATAAATAGATAAGTAAATACACACACACACTTAAAATAATATGCACACTTAATTAAGTATTTGAAACAATAACAACAATCATAAGAATGAAAACTTAAATAGATTTTTAACTGTCGGCTTTCTGTTCTCCATTTACAGGTAATTAAACGAGTCATATCAACTTGAAAGCAGTCAACAAATCAGCATTTAAGTGAAACGCTCAGCTAAATCACATTTAACGAGCAGCGAGATAACAAGCAAGCGCGTTATTGCTGCCATTGTCATTGGTGGTTAAGTACATGTGAGTACATACAACAACAACAACAATAATAGCAACTATGTAGCATTAAGGTGCTACAAAGTGTCAGACACACACGCCACAACAATCGGCTGGTGGTGAGCGATAAGGTGCGGCCAGCGCAGATAAAGTGCAATTAAAAAGGTATAGAATATGAATAAGTTGCAACAACAATAACAACAACAACAACTGTGCAAACAAGGCAATAATAATAAATAAAGCGCGAGCAGGCAGTGTCCGAGTGCAGGAAAACACGCGAATGTGAGTAATTAAAACAAACAAGTGGAAAAAATTGTGGGCGATAGTGTGTGTGGAGGGGGGGAGGGAGAGAGAAAGTGGCAAATAAAACTAAAATTGCGCTAAAAATAAATAGCAATTTCATGGCGTAAAGGCAACGGAAATTTTGCATTATGTATTTATAAATTCAGGCATTTTTGCTTTTGTTTGTGCGCAGCTTTCGACTGTCTATCTGTTCTGTGTTGTGGTCGCCGCGTTGTCTATTGATTCGCCGCGCTCGGACAGCGGTTATAGCTGTTGGATGTGCATATGTACTCATAAAAGTGTATGTGTGTGTGTTGTAAATACTGTTGGCGTCGCCCATCGACTTGAGTCATTTAATTCGTGAGTTATTTCTGTGTGTACTTTCCATGTACATTAAAGTGTTTTGCTAAATTTATAGCATAGAGTAGAAAGATAAACAAAATTACTAGAGAGGCGGATAGTTGCAGTGAGTAATATGAAAAATATACATTATTATTAAATAAGTGTTTTATAAAATAGTCATGAACAATCTCATGTGAACACTTAAATAAGTGAAAGACGCATGCTTTTCTCAGGTTAAAAATAATTATAATTATACGCCAAGCCCAAAAAAATTTAGCGATAAATTCAACAGACAACAGTCGTAACATAATCTTCAAACAAAAAGTATGAAATGTGTTTATAACCTAAACGTATAGCCTGTTTGTTCTGCTAAGAAGTTTGAAGAAGTTGTAAAATACGTAGTATACATATAAATGATCGGCGTGACAAGCTCAGTCTCAGTTTAGTTATATTCTTCTGTCTGTTCATCTGTATTTACGCCAGCTGGTCGCTCAATTTTTGAGATTTCCACTTCAAAATTTTCATATGTTTTTTTTTCAGCAAGAAGCTGCTTATTTGTCGGAACCGCCGACATAGGATCACTACAGCAGATAGCTGTCATACAAAGTGACTCTTCGCAATCAAGTCCTTGTATGAGAAACTTTTTTTATTGAGAAGTTTTCTTTACAAAATTTGGCGCGAATTATTTTCCAAGCTATTGCCACAATTTGCTGAGAAATGGTTCAGATCAGACCACTATATCATATAACTGCCATACAAACTGAACGATCGAAATCAAATCCTTGTACGAAAAACTCTTTTATCTCAACAAATATCGTGACACAATTTTGTCTAGATTAACATTCAAGGTATTGCTATAAGCTCCGAAGAAATTGTTCAGATCGGACCACAATAGCAAATAGCTGTCATACAAAGCGAACGATCGGCAACAAAACTTTTTTATTTGAAGCGACATCTCCACAGGATTCGGCATAAAGTATTGTCCAAAGAAGCGCTATAAAATTTTGATAGTTTTTTTGGAACAACTATAGCACGTAGCATCTATATAAACTGTTCTACTTTAATGCACCCGATTTTACATTTTTTCTTGTTTTTATTTCATTTCATTTAACTAATCTACACACCATTGTTTTTCTTTATGAATGCAAATTAACCCTTTAAAATTTTTTTCTTTGTTCCTACAAATTAACCCTTTCCAAATTCTATCGAATAAATTACTTTCGTGTATAACAAAATTTATTGCGTGTCCATGTGTAAATGCTCTATTTATAAACTCCCCTTCGATTTAGTTGCCTTGCGAAAAAATGTCTGACGTATGTTGAGAGCAATCAAATATTTAATTTAAATCGACACCTGCTTTGAACTGACCTTGCCCTATACAATATGGGCGAGTAATGGAATTTCTAAAAATATACGCACATACAAATGTTTGCGTGAGTGTTCTGGTGAACAGACACGCAAAACTAATAGTTTATACAAAAAGAAACAAAAACTTCATATACACATATACTATATATACATATGTGTATGTACAAACATATACATATGTATGTGCATATATGTATGTATATGTATACTTAGGTGTATTCATAGGTGGGTTGGGTGCTGGCAGCTTGGTGTACATAAAACATTTGAAGCCTTTTTCGCTTACGCAAATTTTTCAGTCTTTCAACATTTTTTGTTTTCATTATTTTCCACTAAAAATCAATATTATTGCTCCAGCACACTTCCTGTTAGTTTTTGTTTGACTCTTTAAAATATTTTAAAATATTCTTTTTTCACTTTTATATATAACATGAATATGGAATGCATTAAAATTTGCCAGCTGTCAATATAAATTAATATTTAGTCGTAATGGAAATTGGCATAAAAGATTAATGTCGATAAGAAAAAATACAAAAAAATTAAAATAGTTTCTTAATATATATATATTAATATATATATATATAGTATTATATAAATACTATATTTCATACGTTTCCAATTTAAAAGTTCTTAGCCAACCATAATAAGTATTAATTATTAATTACCTTGCAACAGAATCGACTCCCCAATCTTTCAGCTAGTAAACGATGTAGATGTCGAACGATTGGATGGCACACATTGTAAAGCGAAGAGCTTGGTAAAACTTATAATTGTATAATTATATATAATAAATACTGATTCACACTAACCGGAATTCATAATTAGTCTAAGTAATAGCATGGAATGTATTAGTGACACGAATAAGCTACGTAAAAGGAGGCGCTCCTCAATTAGGTGTTCTTTCCCCGCTTTTATGGGTATTGATGCTGAATGAAATACTACTTCAGCTCAATGGAGAAAAGTAGTGTAAGCAGTAGCATATGCAGACAACCTTCACAAACAGTGAGATTATGAAATCAACCTTAAGAAGGTTTCACCAATCGACCGCGAAAAACGGACCGAGTAGATGTAAACCCTCATAAAACTGAACTATTGCTATTCCCGAGTAAAACCAAAATAACCTGGAACCAAAATACTTTTGTGGTATCAGAATTTCTCTGTACCCCATGGCAAAATAATTAGGGATTGAACCAAACTTAATTAGATAATTAACATCGAAAACCGATTAATGAAAGCGTATATGGCAAATAACACCTGAAAAGAACACTAAGCTAATAGTCATTTAAAGATACACTGCTATCATTGAAATAATACTGACATATTGCGCACTACTGGTCAGCAAGCATTAAAAAAAAAAACAATATATTAACAGTAAAGAAAACAGAATACAAAGGGTAACCCGTGCATGAGTTACCGGGCTTATTGAGTAATGTCCAATTAAGGCGTCTAATATGCTCCTGCGCTGCTCATAGACATTTTTACACGGCCAGTAGCAAGGTTAGATTTTAATAGTTCTAGTCATTCTAGAAATTAATTGTGAGGAAATTTAATAGGTGAGCAGTATAATACCTCTATCTACACCGACCGGTCCAATAAGAACTGCAAATTAAAGGCAGGGGTATACTCCAATGATCTTGACATCTCACTCTCTAACCGACTACCATATTCAGCCAACATCTTCCAGGCAGAATTACTCGGTATAAAAAAGGTCAGATAGCAAAGTGGCATTGCTGTTTTATCGTTGCCACAAATTCAATTCAGCGAAAATCGTTTGAACAGGGTTATATCAGAACACATTTTTTCTACTTTAGTGTGAGTTTCAAGCAAATATTATTTTAAGATTGCATTTCCGACGTTAAATGAGCTTTGAGAACTAGCTAGAAAGCTGACAAACAATCGAAATACTAAAGTAGATTATAATAAACATAAAATAGACATAACCTAATCTAGCTTTGTAAATTAACATTTTATACCAACGACGGCCAACATATCCTATCTTAATTACATCTAATATCACACACTTTAACTGAACCTATCGTAATCTTATCTAACCTTGCTTAACTTAAACTTATTTAGTCTAACTACCCGCCTACATCCATACCAAATTAATTATTTAATTCAGGAACCTATTCATACTTGGGACCTAAAATAACCCAACCTAAGCTTGTAAACTAGTCACAACCATACCTAGGTCTAACTTGACCTGTACAAATCAAACGACAGCATCAGACTTAAAGTAATATAATCTCAGCTCACCAAAGCTCACTTATTTTAAGCTAACCTAATCGAATTTGAGCTAACATAACCTAACTTAACTAACGTAATATAAACTAACCTAATCCAACGTCACCCAGTTCACTTATGTACTATCAAACAGCTCATTCAAGAGTGTATATATGTATTTTAACTACTCGAGCTTGTGCATGCTTGCCAGATGCACTCGTCGATTGGCATACAATTTCAAATGAATATTATTGTTGCCAACATTGCGGTTTTTTTGACAGTTACATTCACAATTTCATAGGAATTGCAAACAGGCAGCAGACCGTCTGATAACCAAAAGCGTCAACGTTAACTCTATACAATTATAAACATTTACTTTTGTATGGGTAATAAATATATACGCACATATATGTGTGTGAGTGCGTATTTACTGTGCATTTCTGTTTTCAACAGCCAAGCATACGAATCAAATTCGGAACGGCACAAAGTGACTCAACTTGCAAAACCGAAATCAAATCAAATTAAAATTTCAACCGCAACCAACAATGTAAATAACAACAAACAAACAAATACAACAACAACAGCAATAAATTTTATATAAAGACGCGCCACAACACAATACAAGTTTACCGAGGCACAGCCAGCGGTAACAGGCAACAACTAACGGATAACGTTGGGTGGAATGGTGCAATTTGGAAGGTCGCAAATTTCCCGTTATCTGAAATGCACACATTTTTAATGGCAGTGAAAATGCTGTTAACGGTAATTTCACAGCCGAGGGACCTACGTGCATATCGCCAGAGAAAAAGAGAGAGACGGAGGGGAAGGGAGCGGTGCGCAAATGCGAAAGTTGTTGAAGGCTGAAAATTTATGCTAAACAAAGTTAATTGGCCTTGGTCAGATCGGTTGGGCTGTGGCCAAAAGCCAAACACAAAAAAAATTAAAATAAAATAAAAATTTAATTATTCAATGATGAAGTTACATGAATTAAAAGTTGCAGCTGCAGCGAAGTAAAACAAACAGAAGAACGGCTGCTGATTTCAAAGTCAGGTCACTAATTAATTGTTGCAGACAATTAAAAATTTCATCGAAATTCGGTTACATACATACCTTGATCATAATAACAATAATTTATGGTATAGGTAAAAAGGAAATTGAAACAAAAAGCCGTAGCATAAATGTTTTTGTTAGACAACACTTCCATTTTGGGTACTGCAAGGCAAGTCATAAAGCGTCTGTTTGAATTTATTAAGTAGCTCTAGCAATTTTAGTATATTTTGTTATTGCTTATATAAATAAAAATTTCATTCTGCGTGGAAATAACAACAAGTGGAGCATATACTCGTATATGGTAACTAACAATAAATAAGTGCATTTTATTACATTATTATGAATATATTTGACCGACGATTTAAAGTTTATTGTAGGCAAAGCAAACACTCACAATTATTGTGTATATTATTAATACGCTTTATATATGTATATGTGCACATACCTTATACTAAATATATGTATATGCTAATAACACTATTAAACAAATTAATTCTTTATATTTGCACACATTTCGTCAAAGAAAAACACCATATTTTAATTTGTTCTTATTTATTGTGATAATTTCTAAGTAAAAGTTAAATCCTTTTATTCTACTGAATATTACAAGGTTAAGTAAATAAAGACTATCCCCAGAATTCTAAAATTTTTAAACACATCTTTTTTATTTCCCATTGATTGAGCAGGTGTTTGAAGGTAAGCGTTGTACTGTTGTTGCATACATTTTTCTAAAAAATTTCACGTATTTTAATACAAATGCTGTTGTAGCGCAGAAAACATACCTCAAGTAATTTCGATAAAATCCGGTCACGTTCCGGCTACCTAGGCCCGAACAAATAGGCTCCGATCTTCAAATGGCTTCAGCGAATTTACAGTGAGATAGTAAACAAAAATAATAATAATGATACAAGTAAAAAATGAAAAAATTCTTCAGCTGGCAGCTAGCTTCCCCCAAAGTCGCCTTGTGAGTTCCAAACGAAATCATCAACTGCTGAGAGTCGGAATAAATAGAGAGATTCTCAGAAATCATTCCACACCTCATTTCAACACCCTCACATAGGAGAAAGAATCATTTTGACGATTTTCTTCTCGAAAACCGGCGATTTGTGACAAATTTTTATTTTTCTAAATTTCTGTGTAAATCGAAATTAATTTTTTCTTTAATAATAATATGCCCCATGCGATTCTGCAAATTTCTGCATTTTTATTTTATCTCTACGACCATTAGTTTAGAAGTTATAAGCATTTTTGTAAGCGCTTGTATTCGGCGGCTGCTTGCTGCATGCTCCTGGTCGCCTGGTAGAAATCCGAGATTTTGGCACCAAATTGAATGCAATTTTTCTGCAGCGGCGGCGGGATGCGCTGCAAATTTGTAGCATACGCAAAGGGGCGAAATTGGGGCACGGATATGGGCACATATAATGCCGGAAATGGGGACAGGGCCTTGACCGGAAGTGGAAATAGTGCACCACACATCCGGCCTGAGACAACCGTTTCCGGTCCATGACTTCCGGTTTCGGCCCCAGACCGGAAGTGGGTGACATCATTTCCGCTTCCGGGGTAAGACATCCGCCTCCGGTTCAGAACTTCCGGTTTTTTGTTGGGCCGGAAGTGGGCCCCAATTTCCGTTTCCGGTCCGACACATCCGTTTCCGGGTTATGACTTCCGGTTTCGTTGTCAGACCGGAAGTGTGCGCCCACTTCCGCTTCCGGCCAAGAACCTGCCCCCATTTCCGGGCATTATATATGCCCACATCCGTGCCCCCAATTTCGCCCCTTTGCGTATGCAATAAAACCTACCCCGCAAATTTGTAGCTCATCCGCTGCCGCCGCCGAAAATTGCATTCAATTTGGTGCCAAAATCTCGGATTTCTACCAGGCGACCAGGAGCATGCAGCAAGCAACCGCCGAATACAAGCGCATACAAAAATGCTTATAACTTCTAAACTAATGGTCGTAGAGATAAAATAAAAATGCAGAAATTTGCAGAATCACATGGGGCATATTATTATTAAGGAAAAAATAAATTTGGATTTACACAGAAATTTAGAAAAATAAAAATGTGTCACAAATCGCTGGTTTTTTATCAAAAAGTCCTCAAAATGATTCTTTCTCCTATGTAAAGGTGTTGAAATGGGGTGTGGAAGGATTTCCGAGCATCCCTCTATTTATTTTCTTTATTGCTATTGCTATGTAGCCTCTTGCTGTTGCGCCTGCTGCTGATTTGCCATTTTATGTAACTCTAGACTACTAGCACTTGACGCCTCGAAGGTGCCACTCGTGCTGAAATCGCCAGCTTGCCGCCACTCACTTTCAGAATGCGCGTCTGGGAAAATACCTTCCAGATAATTGCGATACCATTGCAGAAACTCGTCACGTTGCCGTGCTGCGCAGAGTTTTTTGACTAAATATATTTTGTCGCCAATTTGGAACTGTGTTGCCATTCCGTCGAACGTTGCTTCCAGACAATTTATGCTTGTATGTCTGACTAGGCGGTGATGCATCGCTAACTGTCACATTATTACTTGTAATGTTGCTATTGTTGTATCGCATATCATCTACCGCGGGGGGCTCGCTCTCTCTTGCTGGCGGTACGCTTATTATGTGGCCTGTATTGGCAACGTTGGCAACGTTGTTGCTTTCGGTGTCAGCATTATTTGCACCATATTCGCCTTCATCTGCATTCTCTTGTCAAGCAAACACTTTGCTTTCCGATTATTCACATTGGCGTTTACTGGATTGGCTGGCAATCTTCAGCTGCAGGATCATCATTGGATTCTTGCTTGATCGCATAAGCATTGGTTGGTTTGTTGCCCATCCAGTGCTAAAGTTACCTGACATCGGTAATGGATTTTGCTGTTGTTTGTTGTTCTTGTTGTTGCTTATACTTCTGCAAGCGCTGCAATGATATAAAAGTTTATAGAAAAACAATATTAATATTCTGAGAATGGTTTTGTATTAAATATACATAAATATGCTAATAATTCGGTGTTAATGTTCTCCTTTTGTTCATCAGCTTTTTTGTCTTTCTGTCTCTGTACATTTCGCCCTAACTTTCCCTCTCCCCCACCCTCTGTATCTTTCACTCTTTCCATGTTTTTTTTTCTCTCTCACACAGCCATCTCTTTCACTTTCCCTCTCTCTTTCCCTCTCTCTTTTTCGCTTTCTCTCTATGTTTTCTTCTCTCTACAGTTTACATTTTGCCTAAAACTTTCTAATCTTGCTGGAACTCAATTAAGGGGGTATTCTAGTCTTGAAATTTAAAAAAATCGATTTTTTTTTATATTTTCAAAGTTTAACTATTTAAGAATATGTGTACAAGTGTATTTTTCAAAATTCAGATTATTTTCGGAGATATAGGCATTTTTCTGACCCGGCATCCAAACTGGTTCCGGCCGGAATTAATCGGAAAAACGACATTAGGGAAACTTTAAACGCGTTTTTCTCAAAACTGACTTTTACGAAACATTACCCACGATTTCTCAGGTTCTACTGGACCGATATATTTGAAATTTTTATAGTCTTCTTTATAGGCTTATCTATGGTTAGAACTAACCTTATCCCCAAATTTTTATTTTTATTTTTATTATTTTTAAAAAATTCTAAATAGTCAGAAAAAGTGATCCAAAACAACTTTTTTTTTCTGGCAGTCGCCATTTTGTGAGAAAAATTTTTTCCCACTTTTCCGTAGTTCCAGCCATTGCGAAATTATTCCAGATTAACATAATAATCTTTTTTTCTTTTTGGTTTCAGATAACCAGGAGGGTTGAAATCATGGGTATGGTCAGGTGGAAATTTTTTGAGACCCCACACTTCGTCAGCTCATAATTTTTGAAATTTTTTTACTTTTTTTAGTTTTTAATTTTTTTTCTCTACTCTTCTAAAATTTACAAATAACTGATAAAAAAATGGATGGTAAAAACATTAATTGGCTTTTTTTTACGACACTTTAAAAATAACCAGAAATTCATGCTTCTAGACTAGAATACCCCCTTAATATCATAGAATCCTAATTGCCCCATTCAGTTGCCTTAGTTCTTTCTTAATAAATCTTAATTCTTAGTAATTTTTTTGTCCACCCAATAAAATACTAAGGCGTTTAATAGCTCTCAGAAGATGGTTTGAAAGCATTATTGATCACATACTGATAATAAACTAAATGGTGATCCATTTCGAGGTTCCCTACTTATTAAAAAAACTCACACAGAAAGTTCAAATTTAATGCGGAATGTTTCTTATCATTCGAAAGAACATTCTTTGACATTAATTTTTTTTTAAAGATATATCCTTCAAATATTAGTTACAATACTTGTATTGCTAGAGCACTTCAGCAGTGTTCTAAATTTAGAGTTAAGCTTATAGGAGGTTTTCTTTAAGAGTCTAAGCCTGAGGTGAGAAGGAGATATTTAGCTAACGTTGTATAATTTCATTTGGTAGGAAAGAGTTTTATAAATTTCCTTAAAAAGGCAACAGAAAAAAGTATATACTATATTTTATACTATACTAATACTCCCTCTCAAGTGACAACAGCTCACTATACCTGTACTAAAAAGAGCAATGCATTATGCCCTTAAACGTTGCTTAGAAGAACTTTTGCGAATGCAACAATTTAACTCACATATATAAGTTCATAACGGCACATACTCGCTTATTGCAATACAACTTCCTCTTTGCATATTTATTTTGCAATATTTCCCGTATTTAAAAGCACACTGCTGTTTTAATAAAATAGGGAAAGTCCACTTTATCGCATGCACCGCTGCAGTCGGGCAAACTTTATTTTATTTATACTGCCAGCAGCCGCAATAAAAAGGGTGGTGCCAACATAAAAACAAAACCAAATAGAAAGGAGTGGTGTTCAAGTGGAAATATAGGGCAAACCATAACGTTTGACAAAGAGCGGCAAATAAACAATAAACGTTCCACACCGCCTCTTGTTGGTTAACGACAAACGTAGCATGAAGCCTAGTGCGAGCTGGGCAGGACTTTGAAAAGGACTACACTTTCTGGTTAATGGTCTAGAATTGTTTGTTGATGGTTATGGTTCTATAGAAAATTAGGAATGGTGCGTGGACAAACGCCGCTTGAATGCAACAAGCGTGACCAATATATATAGACACTCTTAAAATATATGAAAAATATAAGAGAAATATTGTTTTGTACGAGTGCGACGAAAGTTGTGGCCGATTACTAAGCATTTGGGTGGGCGACTTCCAATTTTTTGGCTGAAGATTGCAAAAATATGTATGAATGAGAGAGAGGTTGAAAAATTTAGAATATTAATAGAATTTAATAGTACTAAATTACAAATACAACATATTTTTTTAATGACAAAGCGTAATAAGAACTCTTTTATGCAAGAGCTGGACAGCTAACTGACCGAGATTTGTTTGAAGAGACTGTGACTCAATTTATTCAATTTTTTATAATGTAAGAAGGCGATGTAAACTAGATGGAAGTCCAGGAAATCAAACTTGAAACCTCACAAAATTAATGAATGATCTTAAATTAGACATCAACTGAAGATAGAAACCGAAATTTTCACTAAAGTCCGGAAATGCGGAAATTCGAAAATTTCTTTTTTTTTTTTAATATCAAACAATTAACACTCACAACAGACTTGAGTGCTCTTCATCACATCATCAAATATATAAAATAAAAGAATACATTTTATAAATTCTTTAAAGTAATTGCTCACTAATAGCAGTCTTCGATTCGTCAAGCATTAGAGAGTAGCAAATCGAGCAAACTAAACCAGCTACTGAAGAGAATAGTAGCACTTGCGTTAATGGACTAACTTGTACTCAGACGCAATCTCAATAGTGTTGCGCTTCGCTCTCTGGCGGAGAAGTGCTCACCAAAAACTAAATCGGCTTTGCCGCTCTAAATACGGTAGTTATGTATGTGCATACTTCGTTGTATAAAATTCAATTCGCATTGTTGCCAATTTTACAAGCAAAAATTTTTTTTACAACAGAGCAGAGAAATTACAAATCGAAGACGGTTAACAACACTAACAATTTTTTTACAAGATAGCAGAGAAATGATCGAAGATGGTTAATACTGAAACACATTTTTTGAGGGAGATTCCTATGTTTCAAACAAATGTTTCTATACATGATAATAAAATATATTTTGAAAGAGCATCGGGAAGAACTTGGTATACAGATAACCGTCACAACAGAGCACTGTACTTATTCTCCACAATTTTGATTACGATATTTAACTGATTGAGTTGTAAATCTCTGAGAGATTAACTATTGTAACTGCATAGAACTGAAATTTGAAAGATATTATGCATTTGTGGATTATTGCTCAGGTTCAGCATTAGAAATTTCATATTCTACCGAGCGTTTTCTGACTTTTGTCGATTAGTCATTAGCTGGAAGATATTCACGTGAGTAAGTCGCTCAGTTTTTAAGATATCGATCTGAAACTTTGCTCACATCCTTTTCTCCCTAAGAAGCCAAGAATATGTCGGAACCACCGATATCGAGCTACTATAGCGTATAGCTGTCATATAAACTTAACGATCAAAATCATGTCTTTATATGAAAATCTTTTTTATTTAAAGAGATATCTTCGCGAAATTTCGCACAGATTATTTTCCAAGGCAGTGGTATAATCCCTGAAGAAATTATTCAGATCGAATCACTATAGCATATAGCTGTTATACAAAGTGAACGATCAAAATCGTGTCCTTGTATGGAAAATGATTTTATTTGAAGAGATATTTTCATGAAATTCTGTAGAGATTGCTTTATAAGGCAGTAGTATAAACCCTGAAGAAATTATTTAGATCGAACCACTATAGCATATAGCTGTCATACAAATTAATCGATCAGGGTTATGACCTTGTATGAAACACTTTTTTATTTGAGAAATTATATTCACGAAATTTCTCACAAATTGTTTAACAAGACAGTGATATAATCTCTGAAGAAATTATTCAAATCGGACCACTATAGCATACAGCTGTCATACAAACTGGATGATCAAAAATTAAGTTATTTTATGGAATTCTTTGTTTTTTTTTTAATTCTTTTTTTTTGTATTAATTTGTATTTCACTTGAGTTCATCTAAAGCAGCACCAAAATACAAATCACTGTCCGATTTCAAAAGTGCTAATATTCTTGGCAAACCGGGCACTTGACAAAAAGTTAACCAAAACTTCCACGTCGCAAATAGTTTGGATTTCAACTTTAGCTACATACAACTCCGTAAATTACTTTTTCCAACATATATATTAAGCATTTCGACTTTTCACTTTCCGCTGTTGCCATCCTGCCAGCGATTGCGCTTAACGTTTTAACTTCGCCCATCAGCGTACCATAACTTATGGCTTCCTTAATGCAGCCAGAACAACGGAGACAAGCGTCGCCTTTGCAGTGATTGCTAGTAATTAAGCAAAATTAAAGGATCTTCCAAAACTATAGATGTATGTATGTATATAGATATATATAATCAAGCAAATAATGCTTATTTATGTTTGGTTGCGCGTTGAGCTGGAAAGACACCCACCTTAAGCTCCTTGCTGCCACCAAACCAAAACAAGCTCGCTTGGGAAACTGCAAAGTGCACTTTCCGCTTTCATTGCTGCAATATTAATTTTAATAAGTTTCGTAATTTTTTGTCGCAAAATTCTTTCGCACATCCGCTCTTGTTTACCCATCATCACGGCTCCACCATTTTTACTTCCCACGTATTCTCGGCGCTTGTATGCAAGCGCGTTTGGTGCCTCACTTCCACTTCATCGCTTTTGCCAGCAATTCAGCTTGTCAACACTAACAAGGAAAATTGAAATTTCATTTTCGTTTTGCCCACACTTCCCATAGAAAATTACAATTCAAACAATTCGCCTGCACCTAACCCCTACACCGCTCTCCCGCCGCATTTTGCTATATTTTTTATGCGCTGCTTCTATTTGCCACTTTTACTTGCCACACACAATGGCTGTGCTGTCACTTAAACAATGATTTTTACTAACTGAAAGTTGTGTCATCCTGCCGCCAACAACAATGCGCAGGAAATGTGTCCTGTCTGTGTGATTGCCACCATGCCGCCGCCTCATTTATAACACTTAAGCGCTGTGTTCGTAACCCGCTTCCTGCCCTACCGTTCCCGCTCTTACCACTTGCTTTCTCTCTCGCACACTGCTTATTTCCATTTTACGCTCTCTTCTACATTTATGCAGCATCAATATTCACTTGGTCGCAAGCAGCTTTTTAATCAAAATGCAATTTCTAAGAATTTTCCGAAGAAAATTTGCTGAAAATCATCAAATAAATGGCGCGTTGGGGTAACTGGCCGGCAGTGTGGGGTCTATGAAATGGCGTAAACGCTTGTTTGTACATTGCGGTTGAGCAGTCGACCACTTGTGGTTTTGCTTTTGTGCACGGTCATCTACGGCAACGCCATTGCAGGGGTCACATGATATATGTAAGGGGTGAGTCAAAGTGCATGGAAATTGTTTTCTTCAATAAAAAAGAGAATGAAACGCCATGAAAACTTTCCTCATTGGCGTATGATCTCAAATATAAATTGCACGTCGTTGAGCTGTAGGGGAAATATATAAATATACCGTTATGTGCGTTAAATTAACTCGTATAGTCGAGAAAGTAGAAAATATGTGTTGATATTCGGTCGATTTTAGAGAAGTCAATTTGTGTGTGTAAATATTTGGGGAAATTTTCTGTTAATAATTAGTTTAGTTAAGTTGGTAGGGTGTATTAAGAGTAGCACACTCAAAGCTGGACAGTTATTAGTCAAAAATAAAGGAAAATCAATAAGAAAGCGGTAAAGCTCTTGGAAAGCACTTTGGGTTGTACATAAAGTCGATCAGTGCTCTCAAGATTGCATAGTATGTATTATCTTTAACAGAGCAGTGCTAGGGGTTACAACGAAGATCTGAAAAAAAAACCCTGAAATCTGAAAACATTTTTTCTAGAAACAAATCATTTTTATCTTGCTTCCGCTAGATGACCTTCATACACGAAATACTACGTTCCATTAGTGATCGCCTGGTATGGTATATATTGGGTAGTCGCAAAAGTCCTTTCGTATTTCTAATCAAACTTCAACTTATTTTTTACGTTTATAATGAACTTTAATGAACCAAATATGTACCATTTTGGTCAATCACATTTTGCCATTTTTCCACTAGAGACATTCTTTCATCAGTGTAATACTTTTTTGTTTTCTCGACGAAAAACTGCGGTAAGTAATCTTCACAGGCTTCTTTTGAAGCCAACCTTACTCCATTAAGGCAGTTCTGCATTGACCGAAACAAATTGTATTCCAATGATGAGGGGTTAGGGCTATATGGTGGATACATCAAAACTTTCCAGCCAAGCTCTCCCAGTTTTTGCCGAGTCATCAAAGTTGTGTGTGGTCTAGCGTTGCCCTGATGGAAGACGAAGCTCTTTCTGTTAGTCAGTTCTGGCCATTTTTTCGATTGCTTGCTTCAAACTCATCAGTTGTTGACAAGCAAATGTAGAATCAATCGTTCGACCAGGCTGGAGCAACTTATAGTGGATGCTTTCTTTCCAATCCCACCAAACACTCAGCATAACCTTTCGGGACGTCAATCCTGGCTTTGCGACCATTTGTTGAACTTCACCACGCTTGGACCACTATTCTTTTCGCACATTATTGTCGTATTTGGTCCACTTTTCGTCTCCTGTGACCATTCGCTTCAAAATGGTTCGATTTCATTTCGTTTCAACGAAGAATTGAAATATCCCTGAAATTTTTCAGAGGCAAATCATATGGTACTTAAACATCGAGCTTCTTTTGTAGCTCGCCTTTATTAAATGGTTCAAAACCATTTGATCATGAATGTTAAGTTCCTTAGCGATGTCATGGCTGCTTATGTGATGGTCCTGGTCAATCTTTTCCATAATTTCATCTACCTTTTTCAACGATCGACCAGAGCGAGGTGCATCTTTCACATCGAAATTTCCAGAACGGAAGCGAGCGAACCATTGTTATGCTACACGAACTGATACCGCATCGTCTCCGTAAACTTCCCAAATTTCATTGGTAAGTCACGGCAAAGTCATACGTTCATGCACCGCTTTGAATACAAAGTAAACACCGAAAAGGCCGCTATTGAAGCCTAGAGGTGAGAGCAAGCTGGAGTGTTCTGTGGTTCTGTAACTGACAGCGCTCTCTGGCGGAGACACTGAACTGCTCACTGAAGCCTCTTAATCGTTAATAGCACAGATCTCTCATGATTTTAAAAACAAGCAAAGAAAACTGGAAACCCTATCGCCCTGTAGATATATAGTAGGTCCACATATTAAGAAAAATATGTATACATTTTTGGAAGTAAGTTCCAAAGGTCGTATAGATTAATGATATTAAAAATGAGCTAGTCTTAATTGTTTACGAAAAAATATTTTTTAAACTTCCCTTTCACTTTGTGACTTCTGTTCTGTCTTTTTCATTTCTTCAAACACGCTTCCTGAAGTCAAAAAACTTGGTCAAACCAATTACTGTGAACACTCAAAATCCAATATAGACACATACAAACACACACAAGCACTACGTAAACCCAATTTTGCCGTCCTTACCAACTCCTCTTCGCACTTTAGTAGCCAAAAGCATCAATGGCCGCAATGGCCACTTCATAACTCTTTAGGCTGTCAACGACAATGCTCAGAAAGAAATGGAAAAAAACTGAAATATGAAGCCTACCTGCCTATCAACTGGGCTGCCGAAAGCTTTATTTACAAATACTGTTGGCAATACTGACAGACGCTCTGTCTCTTTCTCACACACAAACATACATACATATGGTGGCACTGGAGTACACTGTAGATGCTAATCACAAGTGCAAAGTTCAGTCCCATCGAACGGTAAACACAATGATCGAAAATAAATTGGGAAACCCACAGTACCAGGAAGACAACAACAATACGAAAAAATACTACAAAAAGTGCATGATGAAAATGGCACGAAATAACTCTTAGTCAATCAAGTGTACCGAGATAATTGGTGAAGTGAAATGTGAGCGTCAGAAAATATTTGTCTCCAACAGAAGAAGAGAAAGAGTGAAGAACAGCGAATCAACATTACACAAAAAAAAAGCTTTAAAAAAGAAAAAAAAGGCAAGCAAGTGCCAAAAAAATCTCAGCGGAAATAAGCAAGCAAAGAAAGTCAAAACATAACAGAAAAACAAATATTAAAACTAGGCCGACAACACATACGATAACTGCAAAAGGCAGAAATAGAAATGTGTTGAAAACAAACTTCACAAAAAAGTGTTAACAAAAAGCGTCAACAAATTAAATTCGATAAATCCCAAATATTTAAGATTTGGGCAAAAAACCTTTGCATTTGTGGTGTTGCTGTTATTTCCAAACCAACTCAATATGAGTTTCAGCCGCAAAATTTGTTTGAATTAAATATGATGGATATTTGGCAACAAAGCTGATAGTAAACCAATTTAGTTCTTGCTTTTACTAAAAAAATTAATGATTCATCAAAATAAGTCAAGAATTTTTTAAAATTAATCTAAGTAAATCTATATTATGAGTGAGACAAAGTAATAATTACATTTTTAACAGTAATTTCACCAAATTTATAAAATAAGTCAGTGTATAAAACTCATTACTTTTTAAGAGAAATTCAAGTACATAAAAATTATAAATCAGAAAATCGTCAAACGTAATCATTACTTTCGTAAGAGTATTTTAGGTTCATTAAAGTTATAAATCAAAAAATTGTAAAAGTAATTATTACTAAGTAATCATTTAATTTTTAACAGCAATTTAATAACACCAAAGTTATAAATGAGCCAAGATATAAAAGTAATTATTACTAAGTAATTACTAAAGTAATGATTATTAAATTACTCTCAAAATATTAATGATTAAGTAATGATTAATGATTACTAAGTAATTACTAAAGTAATGATTACTCTAATGATTACTTTAGTAATTAATTAGTAATCATTACTAAGTAATCATTAATATTTTGAGAGTAATTTAATAATCACTACTTTAGTAATTACTTAGTAATCATTAATATTTTGATAGTAATTTAATACATCAATCAAATTAGTCAATCTATTCAAGTAATTATTACTAAGTAATCATAACTTTTTAAGAATATTTTAAGTACTTCAAAGATAAGAGAGAGTGTCAGTTAAAGTAATCATTACGTTTTAAGAAAAATTTAAAAGTAATGTAAGTACTTCAAAGCTATTAATGTGGCTTATTAAAGAAGAGAGAGATAGAGCGATAAAGTAAAGAAAAACCTCTTGAGCGTAAAGCTATTCAAAATCAAGTGAAAATCTCATTAAATACATATGATACCTTTGTAGAATTGGAAAAAGAAACAAAACAATATCGAAAGGTTGGACAACTTCAAGTAATTGGCGGTTACCTTGAAAAAATTCTGTACAGTAATACCCCGACTTACGCTACCCCGTTTTACGCGAATTCGAAGATACGCGGTTTTTCATTTTGATTGCCGCGCGAATTAAGAATGCTATTTAGGCAATTCTAAAATATATATTTTACCAGGATATTACTCCTGGGTTTCTCTTTATTTAATATAAAGGTATTATAAAATACATCTAACTATGTCTATGGTTTATATTAAACTAAGTTGAAGAACACACAGTGCGTCCGATACACTGTATTTATAGCTTTATACTGATGTAGCGTGGCGTGCTGTGATTCGTTGTTTTAGGTGGCATGATATTTGCTGTAGATTTTTGTGGCATGATGTTATCTTAGTCTGTTAAAGACTTTTGGAAGCAATTCAATGTTTTAGATGCTGTAAGAATTATTGGACAATCTTGGAATGAGGTTTCACAAAAAACTCTCAATGGTATCTGGAAAAAACTGTGTCCATTTTTCACCTCTGAAACCCAAGGAGAAACCATTTCAGATCCTGAACAAATCGATAGCATAATAGAAGAAGTGGTCGATATCGCCAAGCAATTAAATTTAGAGGTCGATAATGATGACATTCAAGAATTGCTAGATTCACACAATCAAGAGCTAACAATTGACGAGGTTATAGAAATGCGTAAGTATGAGCAAGATATTGACCAAACTGATTCGCTAGACCCAGTTGAATCGGTAAATCAAATGACAATTGCAAACTTAACAGAAGGGCTCAATTCAATTGAAAAGGGGTTACAAATTTTAGAAAAAATTGATTCTAATGAAGAACGCATTTCTACTACAAAACGAGGGATAAAAAAATTACTGGTATGCTACGAGGAAATTTTACGTGAAAAGAAGAAAAATTTAACTCGTCAGGCAACACTGTTAGAATATATGAAGCCTTCGACATCAAAATAACTTCGGTTTAGCTTACTTTATTCATAACAATGTAATATTTTTTTATTATCCTACACTTTATTAAACATTTTTCTTCTAAATTATTGTTTTCTTTAAACTCTGGTCCCGATTAAACAAACTTTATATGTATTTATATGCAACGTTGAACCCCGACTTACGCGAATTCGACTTACACGGCAACCGCTCGGACCCACCTATCGCGTAAGTCCGGGGTATTACTGTACTCCCGAATCTGTTGATATATAGGATCCGAGTTTTGATCTACTAAAAAGAGCTTGCCACTGAGCTGTATACGGAATCACCAGGTAACTTTTATATGACAGTAATATCCTTTCCATGGTAGCTTTAACCTTTCCTTACTGTCCACAGTTCTTCTGCCGGTTTCAGCTTATACCTAGAAAGTTGCTAAAGAGCTTGATTGAGCCCAAAACTGTGATATATTTTTTGGTGTTGTGATAGCCTACATTTCTGACTAATCCTAGCTTCTAACAGAGCCATCCAGAAAACAAAACCGCTTTTTATATTGGATATCGGGATAATAAATTATTGCCTTTTGTGGTGTTTCAAATATAGTTCCACGATACTCTGGGTACTGATTAAGGGACGCCATTTCGGAGTCGAGAAGTTAATAGCAGCGTACTCAGGATAATGGTTAACAGAAGATTATATTTAAGAGTTTATTTTGGCTTAGAGATTTGTAAAAAACGAGTAAGTTTGGAGACCATTCCTGGTGAAATATTGCTTCGGTATTCAACATAGTTTTGTTTAAAGTTAGTGTAAACTTTTTCGTAGAATAGAAAGTGTGAGATTCATTTGAAATATCTAACCAAGAACATAGAAGTATTTTGCTGAGTTTCTGTCGCTCATTGCTCTGTCAGGACTTATGTGCCTTCTTTTTCTTTATTTTCCGAAAAGAGGAGGATGTTGTCATATGTAGAAGTTCATGCAAGTGATTAAATTTCTCTGATCGCCATTCACTTGGCAGTGACCAGAAACGATTATTTTACATATGGCTCAATCAGCTCACAAATTCCGGTCTGAGATCAAGTATCCTCAGTGTAGTCAAAGAACATCCGTTTGAAAGCGAGGCATTCACCCCGGTGAATGAATGTCTATCCACAATCCGCATCAAAGCGAAGTTCTTCAATATATCGCTGATTTGCGCCCACGCCCCGAAAATACCCAAAGAAGGTACCTTTGTGGTCGGTAAATTTAGCTTTGATGATGAAACATCCCCAAATGAATTGAGGCTGATCGACTTCGCCGAGACACGAAATATGATTATCTATAGTACTAGATTCCAACATAGAAAAACTCATCAAGCCTGGCTGTCTTCGGATCGAAAACTCATTTATATGCCTACGTATGTGAAATAAACAGAGTAGATCTTTGTGTATACACGCTACCTTTTCAGCCTAACCGTTTTTTTTTTTTTTTGAATAAAAAAGTATTTTGAAAACTTCCAATACCAACAGCTTCCTAATAACATCCCCATTGTTCAGCGTATCATTTACCGTTACCAGCTGTTAAGCAAGTTGTCAAACAAATTATGTCTACAAATCAACAAATTACTTCAATAAAAAAATGTCAAGTAATTTATGTCTTCCGTAAATATATGAGCGCCGTTTTTTTCCTCACTTCAATTTCCAATATTTCTTTACAATGTCACACCTTTTGTGTTGTACGAAATTTTTTATTGCTTCCAAATCGGCTGCGCCAAATCGCTGCTTCGTACTAACTGTTATTTATATTCTCAAATTTATTACCTTTGCTGTATTGACTTTATGTATAAACTCGTTCTCCCTTCCTCTGTCACCCTCACACCTTCTCTGCCTCGCTCTTTTGCCGCCTCGCACACACTCACACCAGCGCGCTCTTTCTATGCATATTGAATGCTCTTTTATTGCAAGTCTTTTTGTGAAAATTTTATGAAGTCTATTCTTTAGAATTCTGTTTGCGCCGTAAGGCTTCTAGCTGTCGCGGTTTTTTTATACTTTTGCATTCATAGAATTCAATTCAACTGCGATTGTTTGTTTGCTTGTGTTGGTTTGCACTTCAGCACTTAGTCTTCAAGTTTTTTATTTTACTTTTTTTTAAATCAATATCATCTCAGCGTGTCCTTGAAGTTCCAACCAAGTGCACACATACACACCTACAACTGTTCTTTTGGCTTGCCAGCCGTGCAAAACAAATTCGATTTTTATTGGCCCATTTCCACGACGCTGACGGAAGTTTAAATGTTTGTTTAAATGGCTGCACGCGACGGAAGTAAGAAACTTATTTTTATTTCTTACGCAATAAATTGCAGCAAATAGAATTCCGTTTGTTTTATCTGTTCGATTTAATGACAGTACTAAAACCATGCGAAAAAATTTGCCAAGAAAGCGATGTAGAAAGTGTCACGAAGTTTTGTTAGGTTAGAGGGCTGATCCCTCAGCTGGGTATCACATTTAGACTATTATTTAGAGTTATTTGTAAAGCAAGACCGAAAACTCCTGTAATTGGATGACAGCTATCGGCAAAATGCCCTGAACCTATCACAAATTTGCTTAAGTAGGTATCATGAGGTTTATGTTTATCTAAATTCTCAATTTTTGTAAAAAGACTGATGTAATCTAATCTTTCCTCTTCTAACTTCCATTGTATAATACTAATAAAAGTTATTCTCTCACATATCGTTAGCTTAGGTAAGAAGGCTGATTCTTCAGCATTTCATCGTAACGCTCCAGATATTTTGGTTGCCAAAAGTGTTTCTAAAGAAGCCGTCGCGTCCTTTTTATTTGCCACCTTTTTATTGGAAAGGCTTCACATGACTCTGAGATTTTCCTGCTGGTACTTTAGAATAATAGCATTGTCAGTATTTGATAGTTTATTACTAGCTTTCCTTATTCATTATTTGCTCAGTGAGTTTAGTTTTCTTCTGATCCAACATACTCTGAGGTCTACCAAAGTTATAACTTAACGGTGGCACTTACGACAGTAGCTCACACGCCATTTTTGCTGAGTATCAACGACCACATCCAACAAATTCCTATTCATAATACATGTCGGAGCCAACGTCCTCTCCACGAGTACGGAAGGCTATAGATCACCCAGGATGCATCAGCCCGGAAGTGACCTGCTCCACACCCCCTCACCGGTCATAAGCTTCAAATTTCTTGGATTGGACTGACAGACGGACATGGCTAAGTGCACTGAGCTCAGTAGTTTCTGAGGCAACGCACCCACTGGATCTCTTACGATCGGTCTTGGGCCAAAGAATCTTGCGGCAGCGCATGAAACCACGGTAGATCAGCGATTGCCAAATTCCTGTGAAGTCAGCTATTCAGCAGTAAAACATATGAAGAGAAGGTAGTACACATCCGTTCTCATTTTACTGAAAGCAGAGCTAGAGCACCCTTTCTTGCCCGCTCATCTGCCATCCCTGCGATTCCGCTGCGGCCTTATACTAATACTAGTGTTATCACAAAGTGACTCCCATAGACACGAACCTTCTTTCCATCGATTTTTAATCAACTTTTCGACTTAAAATACTATAAAAAATTTATAAACAATAATTTTTCCATAAAATTCTGATTTTTAAGCTTATCAGTTCTCTATTATTCTATTCTTTCGTTATCAACACACTTTTGTTTTGTTTTATTTACGGTGCTCCGCGAAAATGTGCTAATTTCAAATTACTTTGACCCGGAAACAAATTTAAAGCTGCAAACTAATGAAAGCCGGAACAAAAAACTATTTAAAACAAAAACAAAAATAAAACTCTAACGCCAAACAACAGACTTGAAATTGAAAACCGAAAACGAAAGCAACTGCTGCAACTACAGGCAAGTTGCATATGACAAAAAAACCTAACAACAATAACAAAAGCAAAACAACAATAACAAAGACTCAACAAAAATAACAAAAACTCAACAACAACAACAACAAATGCTGGCATAGACCATGAGCGTTGCTAAAAAAAAGACGTCAACACGCCCAAAGTTAAACAACCAAAGTCAAATGCGGCAGCTGGTGTGGCAGCAACGGACCAACTAACAGCCAACAGCATTAAGTTGCAGCAATATTATTATGCCCATGGCTGCATACATACATACGTAGAATCGCATGAACATGTAACCATGGCAATGGCACTGAGAATTTGGCTGTGCGCGCTATTTTTTGGCAACGGCTCAACAGCTGCCACAGCGTTGGCGTCACCAGACGAGCAGGCGGCGTTTGCTGGTTGTCGTTGATGTTGCTGCTGTCGACTGTGCGAATGCGGAGATACACTGCCTAATGCTTATGTGTGTGGGTGCGCTTTTAATGAAGCGCCGGAAAAATGTGTGCCTCAAAAATTTGGGGCCTTGAAGGCTGGCAACTTTTTTGGCTTCCTGCAACCTCGACTGATAATGGCGTTGTTGCTATTACTCCGACGCTCCGTATCTGCGGCGCTGATTATATTTGTTTCTCTTTGGCTTGCATTGTGTTTGCTTCACTCTCATTGCAATGGCCGTGGCACTCTTTTTGGTTTTTTTTTTGCGTTGGACCCGCACAATTTGCGGTAATGAATAAAGTTTTTAGTCAGAGAATGGAGAAGAAGCAGAATATGCTTAGCGTTTTCATTTAATTTTCCATTTTTGACGAGTTCTTTGCTTTTTATATGCAACAAACTTTCAGCACAAAACTGTTTCTTGCATTAAATACTTCCTTTTCTTATTTTAATATTATAATTTTGTATTATTTCAATGCGCTGAAGCCAAATTTTTAACTTTAAAAGAAGTTTACGAAATTAAAAACTAATGAAATCGTGGGTTCAAGGCCAGAGGCTAGTCACAAAGTTTTATTATTAGAATATTCAGTATGGCTCAGACAGTTTATATGGCAGCTATATGCCTTACACCTACACTATATACCCTATACCTTTCGTGCGACTTCTTCAATCTACTCTAGGAGTAAATAATTCGAGCTGCAGATCTGAATAGAGAAAGTACAATCTTCTAGAAGAGCTAACAGCTGCTGGCGTATACCGATAATATTAATATCATTGGCCTCAACAATTGCGCCGTTAGTTCTGCTTTCTCCAGACTGGATAAGCAAGCGAAGCAAATGGGTCTGATGTAAACGAGGGCAAAACGGAATATCTCATGTCATCAAACAAACAGTATTAACACAAACAACAATGTCAGCCTCGAAATTAAACGCAAAATAACTCTTGCCAACAAATGCTACTTCGGACTGAGTAGCCAAATGAGAAGTAAAGTCCTCTTTCGACGAACAATGACCAAACTCTACAAGTCAATCATCAACACCGTCCAGTATGGGATACCTGATATTGTAAACTCTCACGTCCTGCCTTAAATGCCTTAAATACGCAAACGTGGAGCAATCAGGAGGAAGGAAATGAAATATTGTTACCTCCTCTTCTTCCGTACAGCTTCTAGAGCTGCCGTCCGCTGAGATTCTCAATCTTATGCCATGGACGTGGATAAAACAATTGCCTTTTAGAATCCCCACAACCACACAAAGGCTATCCTCACTGAGAGCGATGGCTCACTGAATCTCTTACGATTGATCTTGAGCCAAAGGATCTTGTGAATCTCAGCTATTCAGCAGTAAAACACACAAGGAGAAGGTAGACCGATCCCTTCTCATTCTACCGAAAGCAGACCTAGGGTAGAGCTTCCTTGCCAGCTTATCAATTTGAAAATTGCCTGCGATTCCGCTTTGGTCTGGCACCAATGTTAGTCTTATCACAAAGTAACTCCCTGCCATTGATAACAAAATTAGTCATTCCATAACCAGCCGGGAAAGTACGTTTAGTGAGCTCAAGTTTAGTAACTCCGCATTGCTGTCAGAGTGGATAGTCACTGAAGTAGGCCGCACTCCGGAGCGTAAATCTACAAGCACCTTAATGGCGAAGTTTCGGCTTGAAAAGCACTGCAACGGTCCGGAAGTCTTAAGCTGAAGCCAATATAGAGTAAAAAAGCTCACTGCACCCTTTTCCAATGGCTTCTACTCTGAAAAAACGTTCACTGCCCCGCTCCTCCAAAAGCCGTCAGTGTTCGTTTTGGTAACTACATGATCCAAAAGATCCAATATAAAGTCAAAGCCTGTGGGGATTTCTGAATGTTCAAGCATGAGATCATTTAGAAACCCAGATTCTCTAAATTTGATACCAATTTTCGCCTCCATAAACCCCGGTGAGATCTATGTGGTACTACATATAAGCAAAATAGTATTAAGTGCCATAGTTGGAGTGAAACTTAGTGCACAACACATGCTGATGAGCGCCACTCGTTGAACTCTCTCAAACCTCTCTTTGGAAATTTGGTATTTTTTAGGACCTTTCAACAAACAAACTCTTCATAGAACATACTGAACTTGAATAAGGTATCGTAGAGCCAGGGGACTACTTTCAATGAGAGAACTCACCTTTGGCCAATAGCTCCTCTGCTGAAGTACAAGGCAATCAGGGTCTTCTTTTCGCTCTCTTGATATTAGACTTACATGAAAGTTCCTATCTAGGAGAGGTCAAATTATTTTTACTGCATGAATTTAAGATCAAAAATCTACCGACTGATTGTTCGAAGATCATATGTATTGAAGAGTTATTGAAGTTTCAACAGTATAATGAAAAAAAACTACTAATTTCTATTAAAAACCGCTGCTTCATTGCAAATAAGTTCACATTAGTCTGCATGATAACTAAAATGTTTCAATCAACATTCAGTCCGCGAAACGAAAATTAATATTTACGCTTGAACTGCAACGTCACCTGTCTTGTCATTTTTTATGCATAAAAATTTAATTATGTTTTTTGATATCTGGCAGCGTCAAGCAGCTCTCAGCCACTTGAACGCCACTGACATGTCATTATAAATTTTTTTGTGTCCTACAAATGTCAAACGGAGGAAATATTATACGCAAGCTTTCCTACAATTCCATGCAAAAAAAATGCATAAGAAATATTCGATTATTGAAGATGCAAGCACTCAACGTTAACCTCACATTTCGCGGCAAATATTTGCATTTTGACAACCTATCAATTTGATGCTGACAACTAGGCGCTAAAGTCGCATATGTCAAGCAGGCTGTTGACAGTCAAGCACACACGTCTTACGCACACAAATGAGAAGTGCAAATTGCCAGAGCGTATGTGGAGGACGTGCCAAGAAAAAGGATTGCAATGACAGTTAGTTATGGAGAGCATAAAGAGCACAAGCATGTGAGAAAAAAATTCACTTTAAAATCTGTCATGATTTGTGAATTTATTCGCTTTTTTGCATGACACATGTCATCTTCGTATTTGCATTAAATGTGCATGTCACATTTCATTTAAATGCTTGAGTGTCGTGTCATAGAGCAAAAAGCTAACATTTCTCCTATTTGACAAACACTTTTGCCGATGTGAAAGGGCGTATCACTTTCACTATCAATGAAAGCAATAGCCAATCATTGTCACTATAAATGTCACTGTCATCACGCGCAGATGTTTCTATGCAATTGTAGTTTCTTCTTTTTATACACATATAGTACATACATAAATGTTATTTTGACATGTGATAATTAATGGCTATGAATTTGAAAGAAGTTGAGTGTAGTAAATTCAGCAAACCATAGAAAATAATTCGATTGGCAAACAAAAATAATAATTTCAAAATCAAACAATATATAAAACATATGTATTCTCATATGTATAGTATATCAAAAATTAAACCAACGTTTTTTCTAGTCAAGTTTAACGAAATTTCTGAAAGCAATTTTCGCAAATAAATATAGTATACAAGTTTATTCAAACGAAAATAACTGCCGAGAGAGAAATAATGGAGTCCATTTGCTAAATCAAGCTTCCATGGCTAGTTCTACAAGCTTAAGGGGGTAGGTATTCTACTCTAGAATTTTGAAAAATTCGATTTTTTTTTTTTTTTCATATATTTAAAGTTTAGACTTTCAAAAATATGACCTTGGAAGGATTTTTCAAACTTCGACTTATTTTCGGAGATACAGTGAGGTGGCGTCCGTGTTCACTAAAATTGTCTCCTCAACTTTAAATGCGTTTTTCTCGAAACTACTTTTTTCCACACGGTACCGGCATTATTCAAGTTCTATACAACCGATTTACTTGAAATTTTGTGTGAACCTTCTTTATATAATCCTTTATCGTGTCTACCAGCATCGTGTCAAAATTTTTGTTTTTAATATTTTGAAAAAATTCAGGAAAAAAGCGTAAACAATTATTTTTATTTTCAGGCAGTCGCCATTTAAAAAAAAATCTTTTTTTGTGTTTCCAGACTACAACAGCATCTTTACTGATTAAGAATTTCTTTTGATTTTATTTTTTCCGACCACCAGGAGAGTCAGGATCAATGTCACCAGGATGCGTCATTTTTGTTTACACCTGTCTCTCCCCCCCTATAATTATTTGAATTTTTAAAATTTTTTTTGTAAAATTTTGTTTCTGTATTCTTAAGATATCAATAAAAACACCATAAAAGAATGGATGGTAATAATATTTTTGGTTTTTTTTTAAATAAAATTCAAAAAACTGCCCAAAATTTGATTTCTAGACTAGAATACTCCCTTAAGAAGCGTTCGATATGGTCAGAATGCCTGCTTTGAAGATGCCTCACTCAGGGTAGCAAAAGTGCTTAAAAAAAAGCTTTTTTCATATTTGTTTCTGTTCTCTAATCCCAAAATCCGGTTGACAGTTTCTTAATAAATTTATCTTTTAAAATTGTCTGCCAGTTTTTGCATCCGAAGCGTTTTCACTGTAGAATTTTTCTGCGCCAAAAATGGGTGACCGCAATTTTTTTGGTTTCTGTTAAATCAAACTGAGAACTCAACTTAGCTCCCATTTCACATACCTGGTTCTTAACAACGCAAGATTCGCTTAACAGAATGGTTCATCGAATCGTTTCAGTCGATGTGTGCTTTGAAGAGTGATCCATTTTTGGCTGTTGGTTTTCCTGATTTCTTTCGGGTTCATATCCGTAGGTCCATGCTTCACCACCTGTCACTGTTTAATTGACGTATTTTCAAGCACAGCTATCGTTTTTTGTATCATTTCTCTCGACCAATCGACACGAGCTTCTTTTGGAGCTTTTACAAATTGTGTGGGATCTAACGTGAACAAATTTTTACAGTCAAGTATAGCATAGTAACTCACGTTAGGCCACATGACGATCTTGCAATATCAGTTTGCTTATGGCGTCAATAGTTTCAAGAACAATAACTGATTTTGGACGACCTTCACGAAATTCGTGAATATACCATCGATAAATACAGGTGCTTGATTGAGCCATATCGAATTGAATTTATTTCATCGATGGTCTGTTTCTCAGTTAAGCCACGTTCAAATTTAAAAAAAATAATCAAACGAAAATATTGGCGACTTAATTTTGTTTTTTGGTCGAGATGATTATTTAAAGTTACTGTAAACAAGGCAAACAAATAAAACGAACCGAAACGGTCTTAACGCAGAGAACCCTTGAAGCCGAAACTCAAATAAGTCAATAAAGCACCTAACAACAAAACCTCTAAAAAAAAAAAAAAAAATCATGCATTTCGAAAAAGACAAGCAGGAAAGAGTATTACGAGAAATAAGTAGTATGAAGGGAAGCACATCAAGAAACGCCAAAGCCGCACATTGGAAACCCATACAACATGAGCTAGGAAGCATTGACGCTACGTTGCACGCATTGCAAACATTGAATGTTGCAAAGACATCTTCGCAAAAGGCAGACTCTCACGCACGCTTATTAGCTTCAGTCTGTACTACTCTATGTAAAATGTATATATTTACACAAGTAAATAGTTACCTACAATCTATGCAACTGTATATTGTGATTGTCAATTGTTGTGCGTCGCATTTGTCAATTGATTGGAAAAATTGTTTATTGTCGCTATTTGCATTTCTCACTGCTGGAGTGCATGCTTGACGCTCTCGGAATGCTAACAAAAGGCAGGATATGAGCACAATACCTTGTAGAGAAGAATCCAAGCCAAGATGCTGCTTGTAACAAGAGAAACTAGTCGCAGAATTGTCAAATTGGAACACATTCCCTTAGCTTTATATTTAATAGGTTGCAATTTAGAGGATATTTTGATTTGTACTAGGAAATTAGTACAATAGACTTAAAGTCGCGATGCATTCCTCGAGATTCGTTCTTAATACGGAAGTGTATGTGACAGATATAGATAAAGATCTCTTTTATGTGTACTCATCCTGCCAATCTGTTTCCTACAAGGCATAACACTAATTTTATACAGAAGCAGAAATAGTACCGTTTCCGAGTGATATATGTTTTAGTCTTTATTGTAAATAATGAGTATATTCGTACTGACCTGATTTGTAATGATTACAGTCGCAATTGAATCCCTTGTGCCTATTTAGCAATGAAAGAGCAAGCATTTGTTGAGCCTTTGCTGTAAATATATACGAAAAGAAAGCATATAGTATTTCAATGCATGGTAATGAGAGAATAAATAAATGTGTATTTCTATTCTGTAATAAATAACGTTATTGTTCAAGGATATCTTCACCCCTTTACTGCACTCCCACGGAATTTATCAGGACATCAAAAATATAATTTTTAATACCTTTTTAGGCATATTTTATAAAAATATAATCTTAAGTAATATGACTGCCAACTTATAAGAAGACTAATATTGACTATTGTGAATTATGATTTGGAACTCTGCTTCGGTAATAAGCCAAGACACATACCAGAACATTGGAAGAAAGAAAATTGTTTAAAACAATATCCAATACTAAAATTCTTCTTTTTTATTGGCATAGACACCGATTACTCGGTTATAGCCCAGAACTCTCTCATCCGATACTGTTTTCTTCTTTTTATTGAGGGTGTTTTTTACGTGGCGGGACTCAAATCCAACGCACAACCCTAGGATGGGATGTTTCGCCTTCTCACTTTAGCTCGCCTTCAAACACGATGAGCATTATATTGTTTTAAAAGAAATGATCCCAACGCTATAAAAAACAATTTCTGATGAGACATTGCTTATTTTTAGGCGAATTTATAAAAAATGTATATGAGAGACGATTATTGTATTCACAAGCAGAGTAGTTTTGATTGATGTGAATAATGGTTTAGAACTCTGCTTCGGCAATAATCCAAGACACATACCGCGAGTCTCGTAAATATCACATAAATATTGGTATTTCAAATAAAATAGTTTAAAACAGTATTCGACACTAAAATTACTCTAGTAATATTATCAACGGCAAAGACTGACTGTGAAAAATACTTCCCATTGACATTAAGGAAATATTTCACACAGATTTTTCTTTGACATCCGGGTGTTTCTTTTCGTTATCCTGACCGATATTAAAATCAATAATATTGAATTTTTATGTATGTATGTATACTTAATTTTAGCATCTATATATATATAATATACAACGTGTTAGATCTTTATATTTCAAATCCATATATTTTATCTTTTTAGGTAAATGTATATTCAAACTTAACTACCTAAGCTAACGACTTTACTTATATTTGGTAAGCTTTTTGATCGAAATATAATTTTATTTATATAAAAAATAATGAAAAAAAAAATGAAAAAAGAGAACCTCTTCTTTATTGACATAGACACCCTTTACGTAGTTACTGCCGAGAAAAGAGAACCAAGCATATGCAGCTCCACCCTGTTACTGGCGACCATAATATTTGTCATTTAAAATTTTTTTTAAATATCTCGACACTTTTCTTGGCAAAGTGACATACAGTTTTATACACTAGGTATTTTTAAAAACCTTTTAAAAACTGTTCAGATCCATTCGGTCTTCCAACAACAGCTAAGATTGTTATACTGAGCTTTAGCGCAATGCTGTATATTTTATACATGGATAATAAAGGAAAGATCTTCAAGTGGTCTTCGGAAACTTTAAAACACCAAGTTGAATATCGCGTTTTAGGCAGCTTCTTATACAATACGAAAAGATTCCAAGCACTTGGAAATTTCGAAAATTTGAATTTTGTTTTATCATTTATGTATATGAAATGAACATGAATTTTAAGAATATACTCCGAATATTCAAAGTTGACCAGAAAAACACTGTCGGATTTATGAATATATTTATAACCTACCGAGAGCCAATGGAAAGGGTTCATAGGTTCGCTCCATAGCAAAATCGGTTGGACGACTACTGGCTGCAGAAGTATGTAACAGAACCTTCGGGCATATATCGGTGGGTAATGGCGGTTTGGCAAGCACCGACTACATTATCCAACTTTTTAACTAGGAAAGAAGGTTCAAAGTAAACATAGAAAAAGATGTTAGCTACGCACAACACTCTAAACATTTATGCGAGGATACACCGTCCAGAGTTAGTCATAATGCAGGCTTTTAAGATGCCAGACCACTGCAGTCTATTTCAAGCTGAGTTATTTGCTACCAGCATGCAATTTCAGAGTCAACATCTACGTAGACAGGCAAGCAGCAATTAAGGCAGTAGTCCCGTCACTTGTGTGCTTGCACTTGTGTACTTGTACCACATTGGCAAGACTACTCTGTTAACATTTGGTATCGATAGTGAGGCCACAGAGTCTGTGGAAATTCGCGTCAAGCGCAGGCATCCTAAAGGATGACTATTCCTAAAAATTTTTTTACTTTTTTTCGTTAGTTAGTCAAAAATCTGAATATTTATTAATACTTCAAGCATTATCAGTATTCATTTATAACAATAACATTATTTTACGGTTTTTTGGATTTAAGTTAATTTTCAAACTGCCAGACACCTTTTTTCGGAGGTCCTTCCGGAAGTCGGCTACAAGATAAAATTATTAAAAAATTTTTCAAAATTGATCACTGACTACTTTAGACTATTAAATTATGTAAATTTACTTTATTTTTTATTTATTTATTGAATAATGTACATCTTAAAAAAAAAAAAAATTAAAATTGCGTTTATACTGACCTCCAAGTGGATATGGCCCGTTAAGTTAAAAGTAGCACACCAAGCCTGTTTAGAGCGCAATACAATACTGTGTCCACTACACACTCCGTTGAGACACAAAAAACAACGCTGCTTTTCACCTCTTCTACTCACATATAAATCACTCATTCGCGGTAAATTCGCCACTTCAAAAAGTTATCCAATAAAATTTGACCATCAAAACAAAAAAAAGAAAACTAAATTTTTTTACGCTGCGAGAGAAAAAGTGTGTGAAAATAACCAACGTATTTGATATTCTGCAAGTTGGTGCTGCATTTTAAGCAAGCGTTGCATGCAACAATGAAGCATGACGAAGTGGTTAATTTGCACTTTCCGCTAAATTTGTCAGGATGAAACTGAAGACGAAGATAACGCGCAGAGCAGCGCCGGAAATGAATAAGGCGTTGAAGCAAAAACAATGCAAAAGTGAGAAGGCAGCGGAAATTTAGCGACCAAAAGTTTAAACAAATGCGGAAATGCCAAAAAAAAAAAACAACAACAAAAGTGAGATAATAAGAAGAGGATTGCAGTTACAAAAAAACACAAAAAAACAAAAATTAAATAAAATTGCGTGCACAAAAAGTTTCATTCGAAAAAGTTTATGCAGTTTAAGTAAAGCTAAAAACAAAGTGGGAGGTAGCGGACTGACAATTGAAATTGACACGTGGAAAAGTGGCACAGGCCAAAAGTGAGGCTTTTGAGAAAAGGTGTGTGAGAGACTTAAAGTGAGCGTGAAGGGATAAAAGCGCTGCGAAAAAGTGCAAGCAGGTTAAACCGAGCACAAAGCACGACCAACTCAACAGAAACAGTTAAGACCGAATAAACAAAGTGCCAAAGTATGGCTAGCTGTTGCTTTAGCTTTAGCTTTCGCGCGGCTTTAACTTTAAGCTGCGCGAAGGTAACAAAGTTTTTAAACTTATACATTTTGTGGCTTTAGAATATACAAAAAACAACAACAACAACGTGCGCCATTTACTTCACCGCAATCATGAAAAAATTTAGTTGTGACGGCTCACGGAGACACGCGTTCAAATACAATTTTTGTTGCTCTACGCCACTACCTTCTCCGCTGCGTAACTTTTGCTCAACCGCTCACACACCCACTTTCTTTGGCGCTGCCACACTTTTGCACTGCCTCAAAAACTTTTAATTGCAATTCATTGTCATGCAACAACCGCGCGGCAAGCGGCAGTGCGCTGCTCTTGTTGTTTGTAGGTGTTGCTGGAAGACAAAGTTTTCTGCGCTGCCAACGCTAACGTCAACGCCGACGCCAACGCTAACTACTTGAACAACAAAACTGTCATTTACACTGGTGTCGCCTTGGAGGGCTTTGAATTTTTTATAGCCTCCGAAAAGCGTTTATTTCGCTTTTATTTTATTTTATTTATTTTGTGGTTTTGCATGAAAAACGCTTTTTTTGGAAGCAACTTTCAACGAATTAATATGAAGTGTGAGTTTTTATGCCGTTCTGTTTTCGAATTGCTGCGCGGTAAGTGCGCAAATTTAAATTACTTGGAAGCTGAGCGTATTAAAGTTGAAATTTTGAGTAATTTGGAGTAAAATAGATTTTTTGGGCACATATTTTTTATTTTGATGAAAAAATTTTAGCGAAAATTAATGCTTTAATTTATGAAAAACTATATTTTTTTAAGAATCATGCTTTCTAGTGTTCATGGGTCTCTAAAATTTTAAATTTAAGACAACAAGTTTATATTTTTTTGGAAAAAATTTAAGAAGAAACAAGACAAAATGTAACTTTGGCTGCACCGAAGTAATAACAGCCTTCACAGGTGCATATTTTAGCGCATAAGGAGGTATAAAATGGTCCGATCTTTAAATTATATTGAGGTATTATAGCTTTTTTTTGAGCAATAAGCTATACCGCATTTCGTGAAGTTATCTTAAGAAATAAAACAGTTTTCCATACAAGGACTTGATTTGAATCGGTCAGTTTATATGGCAGCTATAGTCTATAGTGGTCCGATCTGAACAATTTCTTTGGAGATTGTAGCATTTCTTTAAGTAATAATTCATACCTAATTTAATGAAGATATCTCGAAAACTAAAAAAGTTTTCCATACAAGGAATTGTTTTTGATCGGCCAGTTTATATGGCAACTATATGTAGTAGTGGTTCGGTCAGTTCGATTTTTGGGGAAATTATAGTACTGTTTTGAGTAATAGTCCATACCAAATTTTGTGAAGATATCTTATCAAATGCAAAAGTTTTCCATATAAGGACTTGATTTTGACCATTCAGTTTATATGGCAGCTATAGTCTATAGTGGTCCGATCTGAACAATTTCTTTGGAGATTGTAGCATTTCTTTAAGTAATAATTCATACCTAATTTCATGAAGATATCTCGAAAACTAAAAATGTTTTCCATACAAGGAATTGTTTTTGATCGCTCAGTTTGTATGACAACTATATCCAGCAGTGGTCCGATTTATACGATTTGTGGAGAGACTATTGCGCTGTCTTAAACAATTTCTCATGCCAAATTTCATGAATATATCTTGTCAAATAAAAAAGTTTTCCGTACAAGAACGCGATTTTGATCGGTCAGTTTGCATTCTTTTTCATAGGGTGTCCCTCATTTCCTGCTGGTTAAAACTCGTGAAAAACTTAGTATACCTAGTACGGCATACTTGTATATTAATACTTTTTTAGATAAAAATCATACATTTACATACTTTAATATTATTGCTTGCTTACGTTCCTCAACAAAATTTCAAATTTATCCTAAGCAATTTCTCAATTTTCCTTTTCTGTTTTACACAACATCATTTAAAGCCATTTTTCTATAAAATTTTCGACCCACAACCTATTTAAGCTCATCCCAACTGCTAATTGGCTGCAACTACTTACTCCCCCGTTGCCTGCTCTTTCTGCATTTCATTTATATTTTATTCCCTTAACCCTTGTGTTGGCAGCATTTATTTTATGTGCTGCACTTTCCACTCATTTGGCTGTGAAAAACACATTAAGACAGCTTAACTGCATTTTACGGTAATCTTCATTGTAATTATGCACCCTTCAAATTGGCTACAACAGAAAAAATAACGAAAAAGAAGAGTGCAGACAATAAAAAGACTGCTTGGTACGTGCTTCACAGCTGCAAGCAATTAAATTGCAACTAAACAAACTTGCTTACAAATATACCGTTATATGTACATACAACTGTGTAAAGCTTAACTTAATTGCTTAATTATTATTTTTTTGTTGCCCAAAAAGGGGAAGATTTAATTGCAACTTTCTTTTAAGTAGCTAAAGGGAAGCCCACTTTAAAGAATTGGGAGAGTTTAAAGAAAAATATGGCATCATTTTGGTTTCAAATATAGTTCTTGTGTTCGATTCGGCATTCCTCTGCTAGCTAATCTTGCAAGCTGCGCTCTTCTCAAAAAGTATGCGTCTAAAAGCATCAACAAAGCTAACGAGTTGAGTTTGATACAAGAGAGTGTGTTCGATTCGACATTTTTCTGCTCGCTGTACTTGTACGCTGCTCTCTTGTCAAAAAATGTACATGTTAAAGCAACAGCAAGGCTAGCGAGTTGTGTTACATACAAGAAAGTATGCAGTTAACTCATTAAAGTGCTATAACCGCTGTCTTCAGTGCAACCAAATTTTGTTTAACAGATTTTCTACAAGCTTCACCATAGTGACTATCGAAAAATCAATGCCAAACTACTGTTCTAATGTCAAAAAACCCTGAACAGGATATACGAAGACCCTATAAAGTAAATATGCGTACATAAATAATCAGCTAGACAAGCTGGATTCATTTAACGAAGTCTATCTGCCTGTTTATACACGACTAGTCCCTCAAGTTTTGAGATATCGATCTGAAATTTCACAAACCTCATTTTTTCTCCAAGAACCGGCTCATTTGTCGGAAGCGTTCATGTCGGACCACTATAGCATATAGCTGTCATACAAACTGAGCGATTGAATTGGAATCCTTGTATGAAAAACTCTTTTACTTTATGAGGTATCTTCGTAAAACTTGGTTTGGAGTATTGTCTATAGCAATGGCACAATCTCCGAAGAAATGGTTCAGATCGAGTCAATATTGCGTATAGCTGTCATACAAACTGTATAATCGAACTCAAGTTCTTGTATGGAAAACTTTTTCATTTGACGAGATATCTTCAAGAAATTTGGCTCGGACAATTGTCTGTTGCAGGGGCATAATCTCCGAAAAGATCGATTCAGATCGAGTCAATATAACATATAGCTGTCATACAAACTAAACGAACGAACTCAAGTCATTCTATGGAAAACTCTTTCATTTGACGAGATATCCTCAATCAAGTTCTTATAAGAAATCTTTTGTATTTTAGAAGCGTAATTTATAGCTTCAGCATTTTTCGTTTTTTTTTGGGTTTTTATTTTTTATTTTTTATTTTTTTTTTTTGACAGAAAAAATCATATTTTTTGCTCACTTCAAATAGCTCACAAATTCCAAATAAAAATTTGTATTCAAATTATCTTTCCTAACAAGCCCAATTACCAAGAAAGTCTATTAGTTAATCAAAAACTTCTTTATGACTTGCAATTAGAAAGATTTTATTTCAAATAATATTAGAAAATTGCTTTCTGATCAAACTTTACTTTCGCACCATTTCCTGAACAAACTCTGCGCCATGCGCTGCCCACTCAAATTGTATTAGAAATTCTCCGTAATAGTAATAGCTGGTGCAATAAGTTTTCTTAATATGCAAATAGCAATTAGATATTTTTCGATTTTACCAGCTGAGTCAATATTCAATACTCAGTTCCGAGGAATAGTTCATGGCAAGAGTGCAAACTGACATAAAGGAAATGAAAGTGGCGCGACGCTTGGTGGAGGCAGGGCTGATGCAATCGACTGAAGTTTGTGCAATGCAGGCAAGCACTACATTTTTGTTGTTATAAACTCGTTTGTATGATTTTGTGTATATATGCGTTTGTATAAGTTTGTGTGTATATGTGTATGTGCCTACATTTTACTTGGTCAGTTGCTGATCCTGCAGCTTTATTAGAAAGTTGCTTACACAATTAAGTGTTGAATGTGAGAAAATCCACTCAGACTTTGTAGATTTAAATTGATGAGTGCCTTCAAGTGTGTATATATGTATGTATATAAAACCTGCCACATATAGATATACATAATATGTATATTTGAATGCATGTATATGTATGATCCCTTGCTTATTGCTAAGTTGCTTCAAAGCATAAAATAACTGTATTTAAATGTGCAAGTTAACAACTACAAAGTTTTGCAGGCCAAACTAGGTTTAAGGCTGCTTTCAACGGCTTGACTTCAGCGTGCGCTGTGGCAATCAAGGCGCAGTGGTGAGCAACGCAAGTACCTGAAGCCTTTAAAGTTCGAAATAATGCTCAATTACTTACACTAGTTTATATGCATATGTGATTTTTTGCTGAAATATTTATATATAATATTTTGGAGTAATTTGCTTGCCAACAGAGATTTTCTAAGTTTGGAATGAATGTTTAGTTTTAACTGTGGCTTAGCTCAATAAGGGTGAATATGTATTTTGTTTCGAGAATATGTAAATCTTTCCTCGTATATACAAACTCTAATCTAAGATTTCTTACATTAAAGTGGTGATCCAAGTAGATATAATTTTTTCAATCTCGATTTTCCCATGCGACATCGCTTCGCTTTATGGGTTCTTGAAAAGTTTCAAGAAAATCTAGCGTTTTCGAGTCAAAATTTATTAAACGGCGGGGTTCATTTCTGGCTCAATTGGTATTTTGAATAAGCAAAATGGCCGCGTTTCGGGCGAAGAGCAAATTGAAAAGATTGAAGAGTTGCCATTTCATCCAGAAAAATCCACTGTATGGTTGTGATTTGTGCGCCGGTGGAATCAGCGGTCTATATTTCTTCAAAACTGATGCCGGTGAGAACGGGAAAATCAAATTTGCGATATTATCGCGCCATGATAACCGACTATTTGATACCTGAAATTAAAGTTCGTGATTTCGACAACATTTGGTTTCAACTGGTTGGCGGCACTTTCCTCACATCGCATCAATCAATAGATTTATTAAGAGAACACTTTGGTGAGCAGATAATTTTTAAAATTTTTTGACGGTCTATTGTCCGCCAAGATCCTGTGATATCACACCGTTAGACTTTTTCGTGTGGAGATATTTTAAAGCCTAAAGTCTATGGGGACAATCCCACTTCGATTCAGGTTTTGAGGCAAAACAGCACGGCGTGTCATTCGACAGTTTCTCGTTGAAACACTCCAACGAGTCATCGAAAATTGAACTCAACGGATGGACCATCTGAGATCTAGCCGTGGCCAACATTTGAAAGACATAATCTTCAAAAAATATATGCTAAAGAATGTTCTTTCGATAATAAGCATTCCCCATTAAATGTAAAGTTGTGTTTTCTCTTTAAAAAAGTAGGGAATCACGAAATGGACCACTCTTTATATGATGGGCGGGTAAAAAAAATTGTTTTTTTTTTTGTTTGGTACTCTGAAAAATAGGTTCTTAGACACCCCTAAAAAAATCACACTAAGTATATATGTATATATGAACTCTTAATTATAATCGGAAGGACCTCCATCTTACAAACATCTATTCTTTTTCTTATTATCAGTTAGAAAATTTCATATCACCAGTTCCAACTAACTGAAAAAATAACTCGTTTCATAGAATTTTTAGGAAACCAAATGTTCGACAAAATCGTATATTGGTCTCTTATAATAAACCGTTCAAAATATGTTAACAATTGAAGTTTTCTTACTTTAAGGGAATTTCGTTTATGCATTTTATAACTCAAAGGAAAATATAATTATTTTAAATGAAAAAAGTAACAGTTTCGTAGGAAAATTATTGCCTAGAATCGATTTTTCAGAGAACCAAGCGAAGAAATATTTTTTATTTTGTGACAAAAAAATTTTGTATATTGAAACTAAATTGCCCGAAAAGTTTACAACATAACGCACGCACATGCAGCGCTGGGTGCAGTGTCACTTGCAGCCTTTGCGCTGACCCAGAACGGCGAACGCCACGCTTTACGCCTTATGCGCTTATAATGAAAATAAATGACCACAGTCGTACAAAAGGAGAGCCAGGCATGCAGAACAACAACAAACAAAACACTTATAACCGAAAAACAAAAAAAAAAAACGCTTATAAGCCAAAAACAATAAAAGAACGCATAAAAACCAACAACAATAACAACACCTATAAACTTACAACAACCAAGTATGCACAACAACAACAACGGTTATTTACTCCTATAATTACAATACTACCAACAGAAGTGGCCATTAAACGTCGGAGGAGACAATTAACGCAACAACAATTGCAACAAACGGCAACTGCAACTGCAGCAGTTCAAGAATATTGCAATTGAATTACTGTCATTTGGAGAAATGGCGTGGCACACTCGAAATCGAAGAGTTACGACTGCAACAGGCCATTTCTGTAAAGGACACGCCCGAGCGTATGTAGCGTAGTTTTTAAAAGCGTGACTGTTAAATTTCAAAAGGCTGTAAGGAAATTTATGTGTGCTGCAGATAATAATTTAGCACAAAAGGAAGGATTAGGGAGGGTTACTGCAAGTCGTCGTAGTTGAGGAAGTCTTGGTTATTGATGTTAATTGCAGAAAAGTAAAAATACAAGAGAAAAGCAAAAGAAAATAAAATTAAGAAAATATTGTGTAGTTGCCACATGATTTTATTATTTTAATATTCTTTGTTTAAGTAAGAAAATATTAAGGAGTATATGCAGCTGCTACTGAAAAGAATTGTGTTTTTTATATTTTTTTCTAAGAGACATTTTAATTAATAAAAAATAGAAATAATGTAGATTTGCAGGATTGAATGTACTTTACAATACGGCATATATTTAAAAAAAATTTTAAATCCCTTTTGACCCCGTAGTTAATCTTCAGAAGGATCTCAGAAAAAAGTGTCTGCCAAGTTTCAATAAGATTTTTCTGTTAAAAATTATCTCCAAATCAAAAAAAAAAAAATATTAATACTAAAGATGAATGTAATGATCGAAGAACGAGTGACAATTGTGAGGTAAAATGGCGACTTTTCAAAACAAAAATTAGTTTTACAGTTTGTAATTAAGTAAAAAGGCACTTTAGTCAGAGTGGCGGAAGAATCTGAAATTTTTACCAAAAATCACATTTCTTCGATACTTATATGACAAATATATCTAAAAATGAGGTATGAGAATTTCAAGCCGATGCGGACATACTTTCTTTACCAACATTGCACATAGATTTTCAAGAAAAACCCATTCAAAATTTTAAGAGTCGGTTACACTAAGTTAAAGTGTTTTTTAAAATACATTCATATTTCGGAAACTATTTGCCACACAAATATAAGTTTATGAAAATAATTCCAAATATCTTCACGTTACATCTAAATTAAAAAAAACGATTTTTTTTTAATTCACTGAGAAAATAACCCCTTACACAAGTGAATTTTACAATCCCACATGATCTATCAGCTCTACACAAGTATAATTCTTCTTAATTTATATAGCGGTGCTATGGTGAATAACATTATCGAAAAAGTGCCGTTACAAAATCCAGCAGCAGATGCAACGGACCTGCTTGCTGAGAATTACACCTCAACAAAGGCTCTGGAGGTTATCCTTGACATTCAACCAATGCACATACATGAAGCAATGCTTACTGCTAGCTGGCTCATGATTTTAGGGCATTGGGACCAGTCGCTACGTCCCTACGGGCATGAAACCATAATCGACTTTGTTAATGAACTCAGGCTAAGAAAAAAGAGATCCATGGAGAGTTTTACACCTCGTTTTCATTCCCCAGTATATAAAATTGAAACAGTAATTCTGTGATTGACAGCTCCAATGGAGGAATCTACATATTCACTGTTGGATGAAGAGGTGAAATAGGAACAGGAGCGGTCTTTTGCTATGGTAATACACAGACGACAGCTTCAAAGTAAATTACTGCATTTCAGTCTTTCAAGTCGAACAGAAGGTGCCTAATGAACATCTGCTCTGCCCAAGTTCATAAACACTCAATTGGATAGCTAAGCGGCAATTAAGGTTATCTGTGGGCCCAAAACTAAGTCTCATTGCATTAGGTTATGTAAGCAAGCAGTAAGCAGGATAAATAAACTCTCAGTAGGTAATATCTGAAAAATGAAAAAGCAGACGAGCCGGCATGCTCGAGGGCAGCTGGAAACAAAGATTCAGGTATCAGCCTTCTTTATGTGAATGTCCATCATTACATTTTATTTTAGAATGCGATCATGAAAGAATTTCGAAACTGATTTGTTGAGTTGATTGTTCATAGCACTTCGAAGAACGGCCTCATCTCCCCTGTAGCTTTATTCAACAGACTTCACTTTGAAAGTGGTAGGAAATGTTCGCCATTCTTCATAGTGGATGCATTTTCATTAGTTGGGATAGTGAATCGTATTGCTAGCGGTACAACTTAACGAGTCAATAAATAACGAAATCATTTGGCGAAGACTCTGCTATCGTCCTGGAATATGATGACTATTCGCCTACTTGGAGAAGATAAAAATGGTCACAGTTTAAATAGCCGAGTTAAGCTAGTAACGGCTTCCCATCCGCCATATTCCACAGATGAAAAAGTCGAGCGCTGTGCAGAAATTTCAATCGAATATTGAGGCAGCGCTGCCACCGAGATTTACTTTGCAAATGAACGCTTTTCTTTTGTAAACAAATTTTTATCAGATCTTTCCCGTATCTCTATTGCCCAATTGTACTATTCTACTTCTTTTCTTGCTTCAGCTTCTTCAAGGGTTGTTTGAAGCAAGTAACACCTCCGGTCTTGGAAAGTAGCAACCCAAAGCATACCACAAATTTACTTTGGAATGATGATGGAAAAATCGAAAAACTCTAGGAAAATAGAACAAACGAGCAAAGGGTGATAATCCTTACTTCACAAAGCACCTAGCTTTAAGGTAACACCCCCAGGAAATGGAAGTGTATGATAAGACGCTGGAGCATTATTTTGCAAATGCTTAGCCGGATGAGACGGGACATATTCCATGTCTGAAAACTTAACAACTTAAGAGACATAGAGCAGAAGAATTCTTGCCAATTTCACTGAGCTGATGGGAAAGACTTAACTTTGTAACTACATGGGAGCACAATGGGCCTAATGTTCGTGCTCATGCTCCGCCTCCCTTTTAAACCAACCAAGCTCTTAAACAAAATTCGTTTCGAAATAACAAACAAATATCATTAAATTTATTGATTTTCGCTACTCAATTTAAATATAATTTTTCACTCTTAAGCTCGAATGTTGCACATTTAAAAGCACTCAAGCGAAATGGGAAAACAAAAATTAATATGAGTACACAGTTATGCATTTATCATATGCAATTTGACCCAGAAATATCCATCATCATCAACAAATATTTACTTTGTCGAGTTATTATTGCCTACTGCCATGCCATGCCCTACATCAATTTCTCAATTTCCCGGCGCGTATCGAAGTGAAGTGACATTTTAAAAATAGCGATGACCGCATCGAAAAAGTAGCCGAAAATTGTTGTGTGAATGCAAGTGTGCACAGTGATATGTGTAAAAACACATTTCCAATAATAAAAAATTCAATAAACTTGATTAACTTAAACAGCAGTGTCGTTCAAGCGCCGCTGCTTGCGCGGCAATGAAGAAAAATTCGTTTTTAACACAAAATTCTTGACGTGCTTTTGCGCTTATTGATATTCAATAAATTTTAGTTATTTATCACTATTTTTTATTTTTATTTTAATATTTTATTATTATTTTTTTTTTTTTTGGTTTATTTTGTCAGCTGTTGCGAGTACCTTGTACCCTATTTGCACGCCACCAATTGACTGACCGCGCTCCACACAAATTGTTATAGTTTTTTAAGTAGCCTATTTGGAATTGTTGGCAAAAAATGTTCATTCGACAAATAATTGAACTGTGCTGCTTATTGGGCGCTTTCATTTCGCTGTTAAGTGTTTTTTTGCGACTGACTGCAATTGATAGCAATGGCCTCGCATGCGTTCGAAATGTAGAGCAGTCAATGTAGTCCATTAAAGTGAGTGCCACAAATTGCTAATTTATTTAAAAAAGAAAGTATATGCGCTTAATTATATTAGTAAATTAAATGTTTGTTGTACTGAAAATTCATAAATTAAAAAAAGTGCTTTAAAATGTGCTGAAGCTCTGATTTTGCGAATTTGGGGTAAATTTATGAGCGTACAAAGTCCAAGATATCGAGAGCGGTTGCATAATTAAATGAATCGAATGAGTGTCATCATTTATTATGGCTAAATGCAATGCTGTAGAGCTTTTGTTTTGTTTTTTTTTTTCTGCGAAGTAAGAGGTGAAGTGGCTGCACATCACAAGTGGTGACATACATATGTATGCATGTAATCACTCAGAAATCTGGTAACTATAGTTTGCTTAGTCAGATGATATTCGTTTGATTAGTCAGATAATGATTGCCTGATCACTCAGATGATGTTCACTTAGCAGTCAGAAAACGATCGTTTGATCAGCCAGATGACGATCGGTGTTTGATCTATTAGATTGGGTCCACTTGACCAGTTAGCTGATCACTTTATCAGACAAGAGATTATCATTTGATCAGTCAGAAAATGATCTTTTGATCAGCCATATGATGATCGTTTGATCAGTCACATGATGCTTTTCTGAGCAGTTAGATAAGGAGACAAATGATGACCATTTGATCGGCTAGATGATGTCTATTTGATGAGTCGGATAATGATCATTTGATTGGTTAGATGATGATTATTTGACCAGTCGGAAGATGATCATTTGATCAGTCAGAAAATGATCGGTTGATTAGTCAGACGATGTTCACTTGATTAGTCAGAAAATGGTCGTTTGATCAATCAGAAATGATTGTTTGGTCTGTTAGATTATGTACACTTCATCAGTTAGTGATCACTTTATCAGATAAAAGATGTTCACTTGATCAGTTAGAATATGATCGTCTGATCAGCCAGATGACGAGCGGTCACGTGATGATTGTCTGATCGGTTAGATGTTGATTATTTGATCAGGTAATGATTTTGGAACACTCAAATAATGTATACTTTATCAATTAGCTGATGATCACATACTCACAGAACAAATTACAATCGCTACTTAAATTTATTATAACTTCATTATCCACAATTTTTTCAAATATCCAATGTATTCTAAACTCTTACTCAACATGATCTAAAGACCTTAATAAACATCTATTCTATTGGAAACATCACCAAATAATATTATAGACGTGATATAACATCCTGATCAATAAAGTTAAGGGATTCATAGATCCAAATAAATTTTTCTTCTTTAAAGTACTCTCCACCGATTGAAACGTACTTATGTTAAGACTGGTTTAAATGTTTTAAAATTTTTTATACTCCAAAGTTCGGTCATTACTGCTATCTTCGATTTTTCTATTTTTTCTTCTCAACTACCAAAACGCGTTCCTCGCAAAAGAAGACAATAGAACAGAATACACGCATAAAAAGCCATAACAGGGTTCATTCTCGAGGCTTTCTGCTTAAAGTAATATCAGATTCATATGAGAATGAGTATAAAGCCTTGATATAGAGGATAAAATGCTTACAATATCGGATTAAAAGGTAGTTGGAATATTTGAAGTCAATTTGTAACAGATTGATAACTGAAGCCTAGTAGATGTATCTTCAAATTGACTTCCAGTATTCCAACAGCCTTCTAGTCCGATTTTTTAATTTTGTAATCTTATATATCAAGGCTTTATACGCACTCGCATTGGATTTTATTTTTATATAGCAATTCAGCTGCACATTTTAGAATCGATGAGGAAAATTTCTCCAAAACGGCTGGATCGATAGACTTGAAAGAGTTACAGGATCTTAATAGATATATTTGTCAAAAAAATGTTTATGGAAAGTATTTTGTCTGACTTGCATGTGTTTGTAACCCCTTAATAGTAAGTCAATTGGCTGCAGGCACCAATATTATGTGGGAATTACTTACTATTGAATTTAATTATTTTTTGCAATATGGAAAATTTTATTAAAAATGTAATAGAACTTTGAAGCTAAGATTAATTTACTATTGGTAAGAGCTTACAAAATCTTAAAGGTCTCCGAGTTGAGCTGGTGGCACTGGCTCTTTGGTGTACTTGATATAACTATATAACATATGAGCTGCATCTCACTTATCTTTCTACTCGTATATACTGCAATTAGTAGCAGCTGGAAGGTTTTTATCCAAAGAGTCATGATTTTATAGCAAAAAAGTGAGTTTTTCAATTATTTTCCTACAAATTTAACTTAATTAATTTAAGAGGAAAATTAATCCCCACAATTGGAAAGAAGTTAGTTCACTATTCTTCAAAGATATTTCTGTGTGTAGAGCAACGAAACTAATTATATGCTTTTTTATACTTTTTACGTAAATCATATGCACTGCAAATTAAATTCACTAGTGTGCTACAAGGCGTATGAGTAACCTATCCTTCGCTACTCTGTCTTATGTTTCTTCGCATGCAATTTTTTTTATACCCTAAACAGAGTATAAACAAAAATTGAGTTTGTCACGACTTTTTTATAGCAATCAGAAGAAAATGGCAGAGATGCTATAAAGTATATATATATGTATATATATGTAAATGATCAGAGTGACGAGTTGAGTTCTTTTAGCCATGTCCGCATGTCTTTATATGCAAACTAGGCCCTCAGTATCGGAGATATCGATCTGAATTTTATAACATGTCATTTTTTCGAAAAGAAGATGGTCATTTGTTGGAACCACCGATATCGCCAAATTATAGCATATAGCTGCCGTACAAACTGAACGTTCGGAATCAAGTGCTTTTATGGAAAACTTTTTTAGTTACCGAGATATATGCACGAAAATTCGCTAGAAGCAATACCTTTGGTATCTCTTTAATCTCTAAAGAAATTGTTCAGATCGGATCACTATAGCATATAGCTGCCATACAAACTGAGCGTACGGAATCAAGTGCTTATATGAAACGCTTTTTCATTTGAGAAGGTATCTTTACGAAATTTGGCATGAGTTATTATCTAAGCCATCGCTACAATCTCCGAAGAAATTGTTCAGATCGGACCACTATATCATATAGCTGCCATGCAAAATTGTCGATTAAACACAAGTCCTTATATGAAAAACTTTTCCATTTGACTAGATATCTGCACAAAATTTGGCATGGGTTATTTTCCAAGGCAGTGGTACAATCCCCGAAGAAATTGTTCACATCGGAGCACTATAGCATATAGCTGCCATACAAACTGAGCGTATTGAATCAAGTGCTTATATGAAACGCTTTTTCTTTTGAGAAGGTATCTTTACGAAATTTGGCATGAGTTATTATCTAAGCCATCGCTACAATCTCCGAAGAAATTGTTCAGATCGGACCACTATATCATATAGCTGCCATGCAAAATTGTCGATTAAACTCAAGTCCTTGTATGAAAAACTTTTTCACTTGACGAGTTATTTTCACGAAATTCGACAGGGGTTATTATCTAAGCCATCGCTACAATCTCCAAAGAAATTGTTTGAAATCTTTTGTATTTGTACAGGGTATTACAGCTTCAGCGCAGCCGAAGTTAACATTTATGCTTGTTATACTTAAAACGCTACAAACTTGTACATATAATATTTCGATTAAAATACTATGCTTAACTCTTAAAGCGTCTTACGGCGGAAATTTCAATGGCGTTGCTTGCTGTGCATTTATTAAACACATTCTTGCACACAGGATACGCACACATATGCCGCAATGTTGCTGTTTTCCAGAAGGTCGAAATAAATTTTTTTAAGCAGCTGCTTAAATAGTGTTGCATATATACCGTTATAGCATTATATACTTATATGCTTATGCTCGTATATCTCTACTATATAGTACATACTATAAGCGTGTATATATATGCGCGCAAAATAAATAGTAAATACGCCTCGCTGCATTTGTTTGTGTGTGTATGTATGTAAATAGTTAAGGATGTGCGCTGCACTTTATTTATTTTGCGCATATTCTTCTCATATCCTGCTTGCCAACATCCGGTTTCCTTCCATTCTGGTTTTGTTG